>VFFE01007656.1:179649-213634 GCA_008921705.1 Burhinus oedicnemus
AGATGCAAGCAGAGAGCTGATCTCATCCTTTGGGGACATCCAAGGTACAGCTGCCCTGTGCTGTAAGCACCCCGGAGGCAAAAGAGACAAATACGGCCCAGGGCACACGGCCAAGCAGAGTGAGACCTTCCCAAGAGTGCTGCTGAAGATTGTTGAGCAAATTAACTCTATTAACGCAAATGATAAGAGTCTGAGCTGCAATCCCTGTACCTTCTATCTGACAGAATTCATCTGGTGGCTGCTTGTAATAGCATGACCTTAATGGACTCATCAAGGGAGCAAGGCTGTATCTCTGGCTAAACATGGATTTGGGGCCACACTGTGCTCTGGGCAGCTCAAGCAGGCTGCTAAGATCAAGAGAGACACACTGTGGTGTAATGGGGCTCAGAATCTGGCCCCTTCATCCCTCCAGGAGAGGCAATTTCAAGTGTCATCACCTCCTCGAAACTGTACAGCAGAAGAAATAAATTACCAAAGGGATTTGATTGTTCATTACTCTGCTGAGCTGCAAGGAAATGAAGCAGAACTAAAATTAAGGGCTGGGAGGCAGAGGAAACATCAGATAACATTTCCCATCTTCTCCAGGGCCCATCTTCTCCCCCAAAACAGGCTTGGGGCACTCTCCATGCTGCTGCACTGAGCAGCGGAGCCCCTGGCTCTGGGAAGGCGGGGGGTGGGGTGGGTCTGTGGAGGTGGCCCAGTGGGGTGGAGAGAGGGCAGGGTGAGGTTTGTGCTGGATTTGGATAGATAGGTTACAAACAGCAACGTCATGTCTGGCCCCTCTTTGCTAGAGCCACTGAGTGGCACGGAGAGACAGGGACATCCCAGAATGCGGAGTTAGCGCAGAAATTTTTGGCTGAGTGGGAAGCGTGTGGATGTAGCATGCGTGTGCACAGAGGGGCTCAGTTTCTATGGGTGGACACTGCCACAAATAACTGCTTGCCATTGCACCCTCTGAACAGCTGGCTCTTTCTGTTGCACAGTAATGACTTTGCTAAGCCCTGTCCCTTCACACAGAGAAAAGGCTTCCTTCCTAAGCTGACAAACCATGTTTCCAGGTGGTGTTTAACAACCGCTATGCTTTGCTCCAGGAGCAGAAGAAAAACCAGCCCAGTAAGAGGTATCTCCAGGGAAGTTCCCACTGCAACAGCTACTCTGCAGAACTCAGTCCTCATCTCTGCTGGGTCCCATGGGGTTAACACACTGTTCTTGTTGCTGTTATCCAAACCCCATCCTTGTTAGTGGCCACTGGGAAGCATTGCAAGGGAAGGTCACTGGGGGTTAAAGCTGCATTCCAGACATGCTTTTGCAGCCAGCAGCTACTTAACCAGATGCTGCTTAACCAAGAATGACTCTCTACTGCTTCCCATGCAGGAAAGGAAGGAGAGAAAGCTGGTCATTACTGGAGAGAGCCGAGATGCCTCCACCCTTGGTGAATGGCAAAGCAACTGCCTTTGCTGGAATGTGCGTGAAATATCCGCTAATATCAAGCACATCCATGTGTCCACTTGCAGTTGGGCATCCTCTTCAAAGCAGGCACCCCAGGGAGGGCTGGATCCACACACCACACTGCCAAGCTCTCCCAAAACCTCATCAGAGACAGGCAAGTAGTTTGCAAAGTCTTTAAGTGCCAGTTGGGCTGGTAAAAATTACAGAGGAAAGCAAAGCGGGCAGGGATCTTAAAGCGATGTTGTGATTAGCACCTAGACAGTGGGATACCCATGCTCTGAATGTACTCAGGACCCAGGGGATACCCAGTCACCTGGTCTTCAGCAGAGAGGAAGAAGAGAGGGGATATATCAGGTCACTCACAGAGGGGCTTGGCAGTCGTGAGGGCTTCCCTTTGGTGGGAGGGAGAGGAAAGACAATGCAGAAAGCAGTCAGGAGCATTTGTTTGTTCAACCACCCTTGGCAACACTGGCTTTTGGCCGCACTCAAAATATAACCAAAACCCTCCCAGCGCCCGTTTGCTTGGACCAGATGCAGGGGGATGCAGCAGCACGCGGAGCAGCCCCGTGTGGGAGGCGAGCTCCCCGCCTCGCCGGGCTCCTGTGGACACAGCCTGTGCGCAGGAGGATTTCCAGGGGAATGAGGCTGAAGCCCTGTGTAGTGGCAGTGTCAGGCTCACAGCCATGGCTTGGCACTCGCATGTGTGGTGGCTAATTGCGTAAATGAGAGTTACATCAACAAACACCCTGGCGGGAGAGGCTGTGACGGCTTTTAAAATTCCTTCTGACTTATATCAGGGCACAGAGGCAGAAGAGCAGCTCTGCCTTCATTTTGGTATTTAACCTTTGTTTGGCTGGCTGCATCTCCAGCTCCTGAGGTGACACAAAACCAGAAGCAAGAGAGGTCCTGAGCTCTTTCTGTAGCTGGAGGAGTCTCTGGGAAGCAGGGATGGGGAGTGCTGCTGGATCAGCTCTGTTCTTGCTATGCTTTTGTCACCAAATGACGCCCAGACACTCCTCCTCCTCAGAAATCCCTGCCAGTCACCTTTGCTAACCAAACTGCTCCTTTTCCCCATGCTGAAGTCTAACATTCCCTCTTTCTCCCACCATATGTCACCAGATGAACAGCACTTGATAACAGAGCCGGTTCTGGATACTGCAAGGGTTAACTGGTGCTGCAAACCGCAAATTGACCATGAAACATTGATTTGTTCTTGCACAGGGACAGATTCTCCTAATTGTGAAGCACTTCCACAAGTGTTTCTTGCAGCCTGGTCCCCACCTGCAGTTAGGCGAAGATCTGAGCTGGAGCAAGGTCTGTCTGAGCAGGGCTTAGGTGGGAGGAGACTGAGATGTTGTGTTCCCCTTCTCCTCACCTCTCCAGGCCAGGACAAAAGGAAGGGGCATGAAGCTTTTGGACCCAGCTCCAATGGATGAAGGAAGTTCTGCTGCTATGGGGGCAGGATGGCACCTGAGCCTCACACACTAATGGTCCAGTGCCACTGGCTCAGTTTTCCAAGCAGTGTCTTTCCCTTCTTAACCCCTTTTATCCTCTGGATGCTTAGCTGTCCCTGCAAGGGATTCACTTAACATACACAGTGAAGGGAACTGCCCCCAGAGAAACCTACCCCACCTCTCCTCCCTCAGGCTTAAGACCTCTTTAAAATCTCCAGTGACTCGCAAGCCCTGCTGTTTATCCTACCCTTTGGCTCATCTCACATGCCAGCTCACATCTCTGGCTCTCCTTGGAACAGCATTTCGTTAACCCTTTGCAAACACAAGGCCTCACGAGGCTCTGAACCAGCTTGTGCCTGGGGGTGTGTATGCTCTTGGAGCATGTCTCAAATTAGCCAATCCTGCTCTTGTCTTTAAAACCAAACTGGAGATGTATTTGTTCTGCCAAGCTTTTCAACTCAGTTTAATTTAGCTCTGTGAACTTGTGGTGTCTCAGGCTCCATGGAATGTGTCAGGTGGGATGTATTATAAATATGCATCATCTGATCTCATTGTCTCGCTCAAAGGTTCAGCAGGCAGAAAGAGTCCAGCAAGTGCTAACTCCTTCCACTGGATCAGGGTGGCAATCCAGGTCACAGACAGGCTTACTTTGAGCTAGCACTGCACTGGGACAGGCTGCTTTAGACACGGAGGCTGTATGTGCCTGCAAACAGGGATGCAATTGAGCACCAAGCTGACATTAACTCTAGCAAGGCTGGCAGCTAGAAGAGCTTCAAAGCTCCTAGCATGAGGAAAGGAGGAAAATCACGATTCCTTCCCAGTTGCAATGTGTCTGTGAGCAAGGCAGCACATTGCTGAGTGCCTTGGCTAGCCAGCCATGAAATAGATGGGGATTTGTTTGTGTGGGGAGGTGATAAATGGAAAGGGAACCCAGTTTTGCAATTGGTTACAGATGCAGGCAGATCTTTGAGCAAATGGCTTATCGGAGGTGTTGTATGCTGTTATGCTGGTTTTCTGGGAAGCACAGAGGGATCAAGTTGAAGTTAGGAGGCAAAGACAGAAGAAGAGCGTGCAACTCTTTTTTTGAGCAAACTAGCTTCCCTCAGAGCTGCAGTGAACTGGGCCCAGAGACTGACTCGGCTTCCAGATTTCCCTGGGGGATGCAGGTTAGTGCATCAGGAATTAGATGGGGCTCAGGCTCTCCCTGGGGCAGCTGAACACATGGCAGACAGTCAGGATAAAAAGAAGACAGTACTGGTGTGAGACACAGCCCTCTCATCCAAATGAAGCCTTCCTGCCTGCCAGCACCTCTGTCCCACCCCACAGCTGTCTGTGCAATTCGTGCAGGACCCCATTCCACACATCCGCTCCTCCCCACGTGCTCAAGCTGGATGTCACTGTGTATATCCTGCAGCAATGACAGAATTATATGGCTGATCGCAGCTTTACATTAAAAAGTCAGTCCCAGATAGGCACATACCCTTGGTGGGGATGTAACATATCCTGCTCTCAAGTCTTGATCCCAAGAACAGCCAGGCTGCTTCAGTATGCAAATGTCCCAGGCACACAAGTAGCTTTCAGGGAAGAGACCTTACTTCCAAAAGCATGACAGACGCTGTCTCCTCTTTCCTTTCCTTTTGCAAAGTCCTCCACATCACTCCTCCCATACCAAGAGCAAGTGAGTCATTTCCTCTGCTCTGGCATACCCTTCTCTGGAAGCTTTGCAGTTTATCCGTCTTTGCCTCACGTCAAATTCCCTTTGGGAACATCTCTCTTGCTCTCCTGCAAGCTGGTTCTCCAAAGCCTTCATTGTTCCTCTATTATTATTTACTACTGCGCTCTGCAGCTGCACTATTTCAGCCCGTGGGCACGGCGCGTGGGGACACCTCCGTCCGTTTGTCTCTCTGCTTTGAAACGCTACCATGGCTGTTTGCAGTACATCCGAGCCAGGGCTCTGTCCGTACAGACAGAGCCATCAGCCCTGCGGCTGTTGGGACAGGGGTTTTTTTCATAGCCAGCGCTATGAAACTAGGCGTCAGTTGTGCACTGTGATCGTGCCTGATGCACCTCTCCGGGATGGACATTCTTGTCTTCACTCGTTTGGGAGATGTGAACAACTGACAGCATTGCCTTGCTGGACGTGATTTAACTGAGCATTGGGACTGGTGAACTACAGTATCAGCACCTCACAAAATGTTTTAATTGATCTAGTTAGTAGAAAGATCTTCATCTGTTACCAGTTACTTTTGGAAACCCAGAGACACACACACCATCAGGTGACTGGGAAGATGCTTTACGGCTAGATAACCACTTTTCTTCCTTTCCTATGTCTGCTTCCATCCCTAGAAGAACCATGGGAGAACAAAGTAATGAACAAAACTGCTCTGAAAGAGACTGGGGGTGGGGTGTCCTTCTTTTCTCCTTAATTGTAATACTGTGAATTAATTCTGTTTCCAGCAGGAACAAGGAGTTCCCAGCAGCCCTTAGACATCCAGATAAGGCTGAGCTGTTCGTTCAGCCCCTTTGGGTTCTCTGGTACCTGCCTCACTGCCAACTGCTTCACACAAACTTTTTGGAGAGTTTTAAATTATTCAAGCATGACACAGAGCAAGGGGTTTTGCATTCTTAATTGGCAAAGCCTTTTCCCACTCCAGTCTGGAGGCCCCTGAGCTGTCCTGCCAATTTATTCTGATCCTGATTCACAAGCCTTGCAAACATCTTCTGAGGGCCGCCCAAAAGCCCTGTCAATGTAACTGAATCCTCATCTGCCAGTTCTTATCATCTTCTCCTGAGGCTTTCCCGGTGCCCTCCTGTTTGACTTACAACACCCCTTCTTGCAGCCGCTCTGCCCTCCAGAAAAGCCCCGTTGGTGTCTCTGACTTCACCTGTTAAAGAGGCAATGCGCTCAGAGGAGGGAAGGAAACAGGCTGGGTAGCAGGTGAGCCCTCCAAAGGGTGCTAGCCACAGCTCTTCCCCAGGAAGGGGAGATTGAGGAAATAAACAGCTGAGGATGCAGATGAAAGAAGGTTGTTTTTTTTTTAAAAAAAAGGAGGGGGAGCGGGGAGAGGGAAGAGCCAGCAGGAAGGAACATCTCTACCTCTTCCCGTTTTCTTCTCCTCTTCTCTGCACTTTCTTGCTCTTTCAGGACCTTCATATCTCATTTATCTTCCTTGTCTGCTGGTGTGTCCTCTTACTGTCAGCAATTATCCCTGTTGCCTTTCATAGCTTCCTAGCTGGACTCCTGCAAAGATGTGACCAGCACTTTTGCAGGATGGCTCAGCCTGTCCTCAAGAGAGAGACCTGCACATGTAGGGGCAGGGCTTGTTGTCATAGGATTTTGTCATTGTTTGGTACTTGCCATTCAGTGCAAGCACTGCATTGCCACACAGCCCCATCTTAGGCAGCTGGGATGGGTACCAACACTGGGATGTTCATACCACACTCTTGAGAGCTTGGCAAGAGGGAAGTACTCTGATAGACATTCCAAAACATCTGTATTTCTCCTTCTGCTCCACTGTTCTTTCCCTCTCCTCATCCCCTTACTGTCGTTACCCAGTGCCCTATATTTTCCCCTCCTCTTCTGCAAACTGATGGCTGCTCTTTCCCTTCTTCAAATTTTCCTGGCATCTTTCCACTATTACACAGCCCTGTTCAAGTTCCTGGAGATTCATTTTAGCTTTATGTATTTATTTATTTCCCTTTCCCTCTTTCTCCTTCCGCCCCCTTCCCCCACGCACATATACACACCTACTGATTTACAGCGGTAGCAGGAGGCTGACGTTCTCTGCTCACTACCTGCCATCCAGAGAGCCATTAGGGGCCAATTCATCACGGAAATGCCCCAGCCAAAGTGACTGGAAGATTCTTTACAGTCACCGTCCCTGCCACAATCTCGAATGCTGTCCGGGGGTTTGGATTGCAACATGTCAGCTGTCTGCCTGAGCATGGCTGTAAGTGAGCTGTCTCAAGGCAGAAATATTATTTACAAGATAATGTGGCTTGTGGAGAAGGGAAGAGAAAGAGAAGTGACTGCCACTGCCGAGTACAGTGGGGAGCGGAGCCTCACATTTTGATGACTCAGAACATCCTGCCACTCGAAGCCACACAGCTCTGAGCTCTTAATTAAGGAACAGGGGAAGGCGGGGTGTGGGATGCTGACCGATGGAGGCTCTGAGGCGTCCTTGTGAGGCAAGAGAAAAGCAGGTTTGCATGGAATTCTCCAGGAAAAGGATGGGGGAATCAGTGTCAAGACAATTCCCAGGGCAAATTCTTCATTGCTAGCAATGTCTCGGCATGGTGCTGGGAGTTCAAGTGTTTTGTGCTGATACAGTAAACATGCCAGTTCTCTGCTGTGCGATTTGTTGGTATTGACCAGAGAGGGGATTTCCCTGGGAAATGTTTATACACCTGAGTTCACCCCTGGATGACAGCGGCGAATCTGAAAGGTGAAGGAGGCTGGCTGTGAGGTGAGATCTGGGAATAGGCTGTTAGCAACAATTCAGGGCAGTCAGCTCTGCAATTGTACCTGGTACATGGGATTTCAGGGAGCCCAGCCTTCAAGCTAAGCGAGCCTGAATCCATGGATGTGAGGTGGGAGTAAGTGGCAGAAATGTCCTGTATAAGTTGTCTTATGTGGTTTGGGAATGTGTGCGTACATTTTGTAACCATGTGCACATGTAAAGTGGATATAATTTTGAGGTCTTGGGAATGGGTAGTTTAGTGGAGATGCTGGCTACCACTATGATACCTAAAGCCATAAATTTTGCAGAATACGGTCCATATAGTCCAGTACCTAGTCTCTAAGAGCAGCCAGTAGGCAGTACATTAAGAAAAGTACAAAAATTAGGTGTGACAGACAAGTTCTACAAAGCACCTTGTTCCCTCATCCCTGTCTTGCTCCCCTCCCCTGAATTTCTTTTCCTTCTCCTCCTCCTCCTTCTTCCTCCATTCCAATTATCTCCTCCTTTCATCGCTGCCGGAGCTGTAAGTACAAAGTACCAATTAGCTAGTTTTCAAGTTTAATTAGGTTGGAAGGTAGAGCAAATTAAATCCTTTTATCGTACGTTTCAAAGCGCTTTCCCATCAGGCCCATGGGATAGGTTTCCTTTGAATGAGGTCCACGTTAGTCACCAAGGAGCTGGCCCAAGTCACAGAGCTCTCCAGCCATTGGGCAAACAGGAGATGAAATGCAAGATACAATACATCTCCCCCTTGCCCCTAAATCCTACACTCAGGACGCTTTTTTCATAAGGTTTAGGGGTGCACATACCTCTGCTCCACCTCAATAAATGGAGCATAGGTCCTTAACTCTTCTAAGGTCTACATTAATAGCAAAGCTCTCCTTCATTTCAACAGCACCAGGAATTTGGTGAAGACACTGTGACAAAGCCCTGCAGAAGGTTTCCGAGATTGTTAAATAATATCAAGTAGAAGATATGAGTCCACCTGCACCACATGGGGTGGCTGCTTGGAAGCACCTTTATTCCCTAAACCCTTCTTTCTTTAAGGACAGAACAAAGGCACAAAACCAGATCCAGGAATAACCACCTGATTAAAGGGAAAATTGCAGAATAGCGTGAGGAAGTGGTTAGCTCTTGGAGACACAGTGGGCTGCAACTGTAGCCACAGATTTCTGTTCCTTTTGAGCTCACACTACTATATTTCAGTAGGACCTGTCTCCCCCCATGAAGCTGCCTGCACACGGCTACCTGAGACAGTTTCAGAGCATGTTGGCATCTTTGCTCCTGGAGTCCCCGGTCCTACTGGTCTTTGAGCCTTACTGGTCGTGTTGTCTGATGCTCTAACCCTCTCTCCTGTGCTTCCCTGTGTGTTGCAGATAAGCCACTACCTCAGGGTGCCCCAGGAGGCATTATTGGGATCATGGGAGGAGTCATCGCAGCAGCTCTCATCATCGGCGTGGCTGTCACCGTAATTATTGTCTACAGGCGGCAACAGAAGAACCGCACCGAAACGGACAATGACCTGTAAGTAGCCCCATGCTTGCAGAAGTACAGGACAGTGATGGTACAGGTGCTATTGGATGGGGCAGCAGACAGACACCACTGCTGGCCCTTCCGCTACCTTCACACAAGAAAAGCCTGGCAGCAAACTGTTTTTCCTGCCATTTCTTCCTGCCTGTCACCCTCTGGCTCACTCCTCTGACTCTCTTCCCTCCCTTGGGGCCCCCTAGTGCTTTCCATCCTGCTCTCTCCTATTTTTGAACTCTTATCGCAAGCCTTAAGTGGAAACTGAAGCACAAGGATGTTCACCCAGATGCTGCTTTTGCTGTAGCATATCCTTGGACACAGTGCAGCTGCTCAGTGCCGCTCTCACCTCCAGTGGTAGGAGAGGATCCTATTCTTCCTTTTTCAGAGAAATGGCTTCATGCTCCTGAATTAGACTGAATCACATTCTGTCACCAGAGAGGGGTCTCTGATACACCCTGAGCACCTCTGAAGGTATCCCAAGGAGTCCAGAAAGGATTCACAACCACTCAGCATTCCAGTTTTGTCCATATGGTGCCAGCCTGAAGACATGAACTCTGGCAATATGAGAGTAGGGATAGGGGATGCCCCAGGGGCTCCTCTTTGACAGGTACTCGCTTTGCTCTGCCCTACACCGTGCAGCGCAAATTCCAGGCAGGGAATTTGGCAGCGTGGATTTCAGCCGATGCAGCATGAACAGAGCCCTCTTCAGCAATATTTACCCTGGCCTCTTCCTGAAAAGCTCAGTCTTGTCACTGCCTTTTCACAAGAGCACCCCCGCCTGCCTTCCCACCTCACAGGGGGGCCACAGAAAGCCCAAAGGCTAGAAGTTGCTTTTATCTTCCACAACCCTCCACCTCAATTGTGGTTACATCTTGGCCACATTTTGTGCTCCATTTAATCCCATTTGAGAGAGGGCATTGGAGGATAGCAGAAGAGGGAGGGAAGAGAACCGGGGAAAGCAGGAGGAGAGACAGAAAGGCAGGCACACAAATGAAAAAATAGCACCACAAGGTGAAATTGCATCAACAGCATTGGCCCTGTGATGGAGATGCATTCAGACAATCCACTTCCCACAATGGCCCTCCACGCAGGCACAGGGAAGAGCCACTTTAGCTGAGAATAGAAACACAATGGTGCCCTAGTCTGCTGAGGTGCTGCCTCTATTGTGGAGTACCCTCCAAAGCCTCCCAAAGGAAATAGCATTTCTTTTCTTTAGAGCCATAAAGTCAATGTTTTGCAGAGCCTTGGGGACCCATTTTACCCTCCCCCTCACCCATACACTCTGGTCCCACGCTGGAATCCATTGGGTTGCGAAGGAAAGTCACCCATTTCTATCAGAAGCTCTGGTGAAGTTTGTACAGAGAGAAGGGAGGGGGAACCAGCTAATTAGTGGATCAGAGTTTTAATAAGTTTTGTAAAAGGATTAGACACATCTGTGCATATGAACAGAATGTGCAGAGACAGTCTCCAGGCTGGGATTATAATGGCTGCCAATCCTTATGCTCTGGGGCAAAAGCAGATCCCCTGACTGAGGTCGGGAATAAATGTCCCTGCGTGGCATAGCATGTCTACGAGGAAGATTCAAACTCCTACTGGGAAGCCTGTGGCAGGGGTTCCAGATAAGCTCCTGAACTAGGGGCAATATTACCTTGTTGATTTGCTGTGACCACTGCCAGACACTTTCTGGCACCCCACAGCCATAAAATGAGCCACCTTTCATGGGGTGATTTGGAGTCATTCCAAAAACAGTGCCGGGAGACAGGTATCCCAGCTGCACCCTCGGGATCTGCAATCCGACATGGGGATTTGCTTGGAATTAGGAACAGAATGCTAGGAGGGAGTTTATTTCTATTAACAATTCTAATTGGGGTGAGAAAGAGGGCACGGGGGTGTTACTGTGAATAATCTATATGATTATATTGGCAGTTTGGTGACAAACACAATCAAATCTTTGGTGCATGCAGGATCTGGCTTGTTAAGGCACATCAAAGCAAGTAGCCCCCTTTCTCTCGCCCTCTAATCAGCAACCACTTCTTTGTCTGCAGAATTGACTTGCCTCCATCCCATAAACCTGCCCCTCCACCAAAGAGGAAACAGGAGATGAAAAGCCACCTGACTGCAGAAGACATCCAGGTATGCCTCCCCAGCCCAGCTGCTAGTTCCTTCCTCTGACAAGGAAAACTGATTCCAAGGAAAACTGATTCCAAGCAGTGTCCACAGTGCCTAAATTTTGGAAAATTGGGTTTGCAAGACCAAAGGTGCTCTTAGGTGCGAGGACTTCTGAGAATCCCCACCATTTTGACTGTCATGAGTGGTAGTGAGGGGTGCGAGAATGAAAGAAAGAGTACAGGAGGCAAAAAACACGGTAGGAGCAAGGGAGAAGGTAAGATGCGCTGCCCTTCATGGTGGTATCTTGCGCTGGTGTCACCTGAATCAAATGTTGCCCCAAGCTGTGACAGAAGGATAGTACTTGCTCTCCTCACCCCTTTTCTCTCTCCTCTATTACAGGTTGTTCACTTAGACAACATGAAACATGAGGAGGAAATCCAGAAACTCCCTTTGCAAACTCCATACTATGACATGGCAGCCACCGAGCCCTCTCCCTACACGGACAAACTGGTAAGGAGATCAGGGTGCTAATAGTGCTGCCTGCCCTCATCCTCACCCCCAGCCTCACCGCCTTTCACACAGGATCTCTCACCCTAAAAAATGAAGACCCCCACCATCCACAGAGGGGTGAATGGCAGCCTTCACAGTCTAGGAGCATCCTCTCCTGGTGGAAGGCAACCTCCACAGCCTGCTCTCAGCTCATCTCTCAAATACCACTGACCCTAATTCAGCACTTGTCTCTTTTGCCTTTGGTTTCCATAGGTCCTAGAGCTGTGCCTTTATGGGTCATTCCTCAGTAAAACACCCTGATTATTCCAAATCCTCATCAGAGGACTATCACAACCTGTGGTAGTCTCATCTTTACCTACATATGACAGCTAAGCCTACGAGCCAGCTATCCCACCCTGTTCACTCTTCACCTCCTGCAGTTGAGCCCCTGTTAGAGTTCGCAGCTGAACAAAGCAGCTCTCAAAAAGCAGCATGCACTGCAGTGAGAGCTTCACAAAGCAATTATCTGCAGGGCAAAGCATGCCAATGTTTGACTCTCAATTGACAACAAGTTCTTTAAACCCTCTTTTTTTGTGTGGATTTGTTCAGGCTCAGATAGGGAGATGATAATGTGAGGCAGCAGCAGCAGAGAGGTTAAGGGTCGGGGAGAGATGTTAGCAACCATGCAGGAAAGGCTGGTTTTCAAGGACTGAGGCTGAAGGAGGAAATGTTAGATTCAAAGGGCAAAGGCATAGGAAACACAGGACAGGTAAGATTAGAGTCCTCCCTTGATGAGAAAACAGAAAGCCTTCCTCCTCCCAGGCCTTGGACAATATCCTTTTCCTCCCTCACCCCGTGGCACGGGGCTGCTCCCCCCCATCCTCCATGGGAGACACAGGATCCCCATGTAAATGCTGCAAGTCTGACTCAAAACTATGCCTCCAAGAGGGGTGGCACAGAGCACTACACACCAAGTCTGGCGTTTCTAGATCTCAGCAACGTGAACCCATTTGTTTAAGAAAGCAGTATAAATATCAGCCCATACTAGAGTAATATTTTATGAACATAACTAATTATAACCCTCCCTCTAGTTCATCCTGGTATGACCCTTTAATGCGTATTCCTGTGCAGATAATAGAAGGACAGGGCCCGATGACCTTTAGCTAGCAGAAGTCTGCAGCAAGACAGATGCTGAGGGCATTGGAAATAAAAAGACAGTTCTGTGCTGAGCTGTGTTGATGTGATCCTATCTACTTCATCCTAGCTGAACGTGGCTAAAGAAAAACTTCCCTTTGGAGCCCTCCCTCAGTCCTGGGGCTTGTCTCCAGCACTTTCTAATCCTTGCTGAGTGGTAGTTGAGTTTTAAATGAAGCACAGGATGCTAGAGCCAGACGGGCTGCTCTGTGGAGAGCATCTGAGAGCCGAATTTCAGGCAGCAGGAGGATGGAGAAGCTCATTTCGGGAAATAACGAGCAGTCGGTTAATTAAGTGGCAGAGTTAGCGAAGTGAGATGGGGCCTGATGGGTAGCTGCTCCGTAACCATGGGAACCGAGTTTGCTGCTCTCAATCCTGGTCTGAGAAGATGCATTTCTATGTCCCACGCTTGGCACTTGCTGCTCTTTACCCGTGGCTTTAGCCAAGAGGCGACGGACTGTGGAGCCCTCATTTCATTTGGCCCATGAAGAAACTGCCTTTGCAGTAGGGATGTGGTGTCTGGGTGACTCAGCCGGGGCTGCCACAGCTCTGCCTGCTCTTGGCACTAGTCTAGGACAGCTGTGAATTGGACCTGTCCTCTGGTCAGCTTGGCTGGCAGTCCCTGTAAACGGTATCAGGCTCCCCCATCATGCACACACACCATGCTTTGGTTTTTTGCCAGAGGAAAGAGACGAGGCTTGCTCCCATTTCTTGCTAAATCGCTGTATCCTTTGGGCACGCAGCAGGCTATTCAAGTTTGTGACTGGCAAGGGGAAGGAAGGTGTCACTTTGCTGCCAAGGAGTGCTGGTTTTGCTGGATTCTTCCCAGATAACACAGGCAGTATGCGCTGCCACAGCCAGGGCCAGGTGTGCATCACGTTGTCCAGCCACGCTTTGCGAAGGAGCCAGCTCTTGCCCTCCTCCCTGCAGGACCACTCACACGCATCACTTTTTTCACCCCTAAAGCATTGCAGGGGTCTCCTGTTCATGACACACACAACACTTCCCTGCAGCAGAGATGCTGAGGAGTGTCTGACAGGGATAGCACTCGCATGGAAACCTCCAGGGAACGGCAGCAGCGATAGCGGTTGTTACCCAAACCAGCACGCTCAGCTCAGGCCCAGTAACTACATTCCAACCATGTGCTAAGGGACTGACCAAGGCAAGCTAGACCTGCACAGCCCTTCACCTGAGAGATGGGTCAGTTGGAGGATGAGGAGGGAAGCACGTTTCCTTCAGCTTCACCGGGTATCTGCCAACCTCACTTGGATACAGCCCCCCTCCCACTGTGGTCAGATGCAGATGTAGGCAGCTGCTCTGTTGTACATGTGCTTCTGGGATCCTTTAGAGGGGAAGGCACAAGAGAAAGGCAACATATTCTTGTTCTGCTTGCACTTCTCCTGGAGATTTGACTTGGGAGGGTAGTGAAGAAGATTCAAGTTGAAGGGAAGGGATTCTACAGGAAAATGGAGTGGGTGCATTCAGCTTTAAATGAATTGTGCAAAACCTCGTAATTTGGGATAAACTAGATTCATCACAAGGCAGCATGAAAGCCACTGCCTGGGGTTGACAATTTCACAGCGCTAGAATGGGAGTCAGAAAGTGATTAGTGATGGCAAAGAGCGAGGGAGGGGGAAATGGGAGAGGTGCCAGGAGAAAATAAAAGAGGCAGGTGGAGGAGGAATCCACAAAGAGGGTGTGAGGGTATGTGTGTGCGGACGTGTGCAGATGCCTGCTGGCAGGGGACCAGGGGAAGGGGAGAGGCTGGGGCATGTCTGCAGGAACAGGATACCTGCAGAAGGGAGCAGGGGTGGGCCCTGTGTCAGAGGCTACAAATGAATATGTATGTTTATGTGCTGCAAACTGTGGGAAAGACAACATGAAGCTGACAGCACAGAAATATGCAAGTGCAGTGTAGTGGACAATTAAGGGTACAGAAATGGGCACAGGTGTCACGGGGTAGCCTGCAGCATTCCACTCAGCTCTTGTGGGGCAAAAGCTTTGGTTTATGTGAGGATATCTAAGCAGGAGTGAATGGGATGGAAAGGCGAGTGTGTGATTCAGGTAACACCTACAAAGGCTATGCACATCTGGGAGTGCTGGTACCCATGCGTGTCAGTGTGCAGAGTAACGTGTGCGGGGGTAAAAGCAGAGGCGTGTTCTGTGTGCACATGGCAGTGCCTATGTGTCATGTAGATGCTGTGTGTTTGTGTGTGAGAGGGAGTATGAGCGAGAGAGGTGGAGGTATGAGTGCATGTAGGAGCAAAGGTATGATTAGTGTACGTGTCAGCAATACCCATTTGCACAGGTAGACGGGAAAGTTTCATTGCTGCAGACAGCAAAATAATTCCTTTCAGTTTACAGGGCAATTACCAGGGTGCCAATGCTGATGATTTACACAGAGCGCTTGCATGTGGCAGTGCTCGACCTTGTATACAAGTCACATTATTGATATTGTAATAAATTTTGCTCCAAACAAGCAGCAGGGAGCAGGAGCAAGCCCGAGAGTGGCAGAAAGCAGGGAACTCCATGGAGAAAACACCTCCAGTGGGCAGGTAGCACTATTTTGGAGAGGAGTGAGGCAAAGTAGACAGGATAAGAATGAAACGGTAAAGACTTAGTCTGCCTTTCTCTGGGTCTAGAGGAGGTACTGAGATACAAAGTTCAGGGGGAAAGAGTTCTGCAAGGCATAGGTTTAGGTTTGAGACTGCAACTGGCATTACTAATTTTCTTAAATGTCCATAGACCCTGAGTCTGGGTCCAGACACAAAGCAGAGAGGCCATAGGATACACAGCTTTCACGCCAACAACTTGCCACTGCCATCTGGTCACCTCCCCAAGGGCAGGACAGAGGGTGACCTGAAGCCTCCGATCCTCCAGCATCCAGCTTTGCTGAGCACCACAAGGGAACCAGACACTGGAAATGCCTCTGCAGTTGTGTTCCCCTTTCCCCTCACCCCTGCGGCTGGGGGACACCAGCACAGAGCCAAATCCTGCCACAGAACAGCGCAGCAGTCAGAGATAATCACTCACTGAATAACCCCTTCCAGCAACAGGCACTAAAACAGCTCATTTCAGGGCTATAAACTTCTGAAAATGGCTCTGCCACAGCTGAGGACACTTCCAAACAAAGAGAAGAGGAAACATTTTCAAATTAAACACCTTTTGCATAATTGCCATGTGATGCAGCCATTTTGGAAAGAGGACAGAGAAACTGGAAAGCTATTTCATTTGGAAGAGACAACTCTCCCCTCTCAGAGAGGCTTAGCAGATGCTCGGCTAATGCTGGCACAGAAACCAGGCCCAAAAGCGAGTATTAAACAATCTCCACAGGGCAAGTAGCCAAAGTACCCCCTCACACCTTGGCTACTGACACCAGAGCTCCTCCTGGTGACTCATTTTCCCCACTGAGCAATGAGGTTTCCAGGCCATCCTGCATTCCAGGGTTCTCTGACCAATATTACTTGCAAAGCATGAAAGATGTCTGGGTAGGAACGATCAGACAAATTGGGTAATATTCCATTCATGCAGTTCTTGCTGATAAGCCCGCTTAGTAAGGGAATACCCATAAATATTTCCATGCCAAAGAAGGATGCTTTTAGCATCTATGAGACATTATTACAATGACAAAATCATGCTGCATAGTTAATCTGCAGGAGCATACTGTGCAGTCAAGCCTCCAGTTAAAATGTAGCACTTAGAACTTTACAGCCCCCATGCTAGGGCAAAACAACAGCATTGGCTAAGCAGTGTCATTCCCTGTGGCAGTGTGCCTGTTGCCAACCTGTCCTTGGAGCTATGGCTTTGAAGCCACTCCTTCCAGGCACCTCCTTCCCGACACCCAAAATTCCCATGATTTTCACTCATACCACCAACCCTGCATTTGCCTCCAGTGTGCTGCGATGAACCCCAAATTCCTGGGTCAAAACTGAGAGGTCAGGTATCTGATAAGGTTTGAATTCACTGAAACACCCCCAACTGAGGAAAATGCTGATCCCAGAGGGGTTGATGGGAAGATCAGAGCAGCGAGATGCTGCTGGGAGCAGCCCCAGTAAAAGGGGCAGATGGGGCAGTTGCTGGGAGCGCTGCCGACCTGGGCTGAGCCACTCAGCTCGGTGGTGGATCTGGGGAGCAGTGCCATTGGGACCTTAGCTTTGATTTGGGATTTTACCTGACTGATTGTTCATTACCTCCCTACCTCCCTCTTTTTAACTGTTTTTTCTTCCTCCCCTCCTCACCCTTTTCTTCTTCCTCCCCCCACCCTTCGCACACTCCCTCTCCTGTCTCATTCACTCGCTCCCCACCTTCTGCACGGTTCCTATGTTCTCACTCCCCCCCCCCCCCCCCCCTCCCCACTTCAACCCCAATTCCTCCCTCCTGTGTCCCCACCACCTTGCTGCTCTCTTCTCTCCAGAACACTGGCAACAAGGACTGTGATGTCCACTATGCAGAGCTGGACACTTCCGCTCTGGCCTCGTCACCCAGTCCTCGGACCTCCATCCATGCTGGCGGAGACCTAGTCGAGTATGCAACCATCCAGCCCAACTTACGCTAGCGCATGTCACTCTAGGCCCTTTCCCCTCAGATTCTGGCCTCAAGGTACACGATCGCACTCTGCCATCCTCACTGCACCCCTCTGAAGTCCGTGCTCCCCCCCCCGCATCTCCTCCCCTTCCTGTGGAGTGGCCCCCGTGCATCCAGTCCGTCCTCCTCCCCACTCCCTCCATCTCCCGCACGCTGCCCGCGATGGCTGCTCTCTTTGCCACCCTTGTTTCTGGGGGTGCTGACAGGAATGCCTTTGCCTTGTCTTGCCTTCTATGCATGCTCTTTGCAGTGTTTTCCTTTGCTTTCTACAGTGAGGTGAGGCATGTGGGAAGGGGAGAGGGTTAATAGCCTTGTTTTGGAACAGGGTCTGTCCCCGCTGCAGTCAGTGTGGCTGGAGACACAGGCAGAAATGAGGTGGGTTTGAAGGGCACAGCTCTTGGGGTGGGACTTGGTTTGGGGAAATTTTGTAAAGCTCAGCAGCAATACTAGGATGTGCAGAAGCTGTAGCCAAAAACCTTGTGGAGATGTTAAGGGGGCCTTTCCAAGCTAGTTGGTACAAGATGGGGAGGCAAAGAAAAGGGGACTGACTGAAAGAAAAAAAAAAAAAAAAAAGAGTTTGTGTGCATGGAAGCAACTGTAGAGAAGATGGAGCATATGTGCATGTGTGAAAGAACAAGGTGGGAGAGTATGTGAGAGAATATGGGAACACGTAAAAGTTCCTGCATCTGAAAGAGTCAGTGAATAAGAGGCAGTCAGAGAGGGACCGCATATGCAAAAATAAAAGAGCTTGTGTTACGCGAGATCGGTGCAGGCAGCATGTTCGGATGTTTGAGAGAGAGGGAGAAAGGTTATTTTCTTTGGTTCTCTCCTCCTCAAAGTTAGAGAACAGACCTGACTGTTTCCCTGTTCTCATGCTTATCTGCCCACTTTGTTTAAGTGTCACCAAGCTCCTTCAAGCTCAGGTCCTGTGGCAGGGACTGATCAGGACTCAGCTTGCATTTAAACCTACAAGTGGTTGTTCTGGACCATCTCTAGCTGCCGGTGACCCTTTGAAACTGAGTGGCGTTTGCAGTGGAAAGAGGTGTCTTCAGCTCTTCTTACATTCTCTTACCCTATAATCATACGCTTTTCTCAGGTATTAAAGCCACTGGATCCCTGTCTGAAAAGGAGGCAACTCTCCTTTCCCACCCCATGGGAGATTTTCCGGGGGATGCCAAGAGTTGTTGGCCAAGGAAATGCATTGGCAGCCCCCTCCTTGGCTGTGACTCTCCCTCGCTCCTGTGTATTCCCCGAGTTGTGGGGACTGCAGCTTCTGCCTTGCTCCTTCCCCTTTATTTTGCTGCCTTTTAAATGGAAGGAAGGGGCTGTGGGTTTAATGGGGCTACAGCCCCACAGGGGTACTCAATGAAGAGGTGCAGAGAAGGGTGGGGAGACAAGGAGGAAAGCGAAGGGAGAGATGAGGTGCTTTGCAGCTCACTGAATCCCTCCCAGGCCACCCAGGGTAGATCAGAGCAGGCACACAGAGCAGCAGTAGCTTGGGGACAGAGACAGGTGGTTTGGAGAAGAAGATAAAGGACAAGGGAATTGGATCCTTGTGAAGGAGGGGAATAGCTCTGTGCAGAAGGATAAGCAGGAGAAAAATGGTGTTTTTAAAGAGCCCCGCTGGACAGTCCTGTTGATTAGCACCTCCTTGCAGACTAGGAACATCCATGGTAACAGGTGGGTGAAGGTGGAGCAGAAACACCTGGTTGCAAGGTGTGCAATGGGTTAGTTCTGTATGCCTTTATCCCTGTGGTCCCTGGTTTTCCTGTGTTGGAAGCAGCCCTGTAGTTCCCTTGCTGTAGCAAAAGCCTTTCTAGGTAAGTAGGTCTGCAGCAAGCCAGGCCCGGACCAGGATGGTAACCTCTCTCTCTTGTGGTATCTCACCCACCCCTGCTCCCAGAATGAGGATCAAGGTCTTCGTAGACGTAACGAGCGAGAGTGGACAGTAAGTTTTGGATTGGTTTGGTTTTTCTTTTCTCCATTTGGTGGTGGGGGCTGTTTGTCACTGGAGAGAGGTGCTGATCAGCTCCCAGACACCTGCCTGCCTGTCACCAACAGGCAGCAGCGCTGCCAGCCTCTTGCACACAGAGAGAGGATGAGAACGCCAGCCCAGAGGAAGATGTGGTTGAAAGCAGCCACCCTCCCTTATGCCTTTACCTCCAGTTCCCAACAGTTTCTTGGGCTGGACTGGAGGACCACTCCCACTGTTACAAACAAGGCAAGTGCTCCCTAATCCATCTTGGGAGGTCTCGCCTTGTCCTCCCTGGGGTGGGGGATTTTATTGTCAGCAAAAGGACAGTAATCCTCCAAATCCAAATTTGGAAATTATCCCAGTTTCTCTGAAGTAAAAATAAAGCCAGTCATATGGTGCTTTGAAGGTGTAATCTCACCGCCACAAAATCTCCCTGCTAAGACACACCACAGATCAGGGCATTTTGGGGTTTTTTATGTTTTTTTAATTATTTCCTCCCCCTTCACCTCCCCACACTCCTGCTCAGTTTTGTTTGGGAATTTCTTGTCCCTGTTACAGCAAGAATAGCTCAAAACCATGAGACTTGCACCAAGATCCCAGCAAATTAGCCACCAGGGTTCAGATTCCCAGCTCTGCTTTCAGGATGTCCCTACAAAAGTATTAAAACTGCACTGGTTACAGATTTGGTGCAGACTGAGCTGGGGATATTGGAGAAGCAACAAATGTAGCAGCCTTGACTCAGTTCCCAGCTGTCACATTTCCTTCCTATCAACACCAAGGTTGCCTGAATACCCCCACCACGCCACACAGGTCAATAGGATTTTCAGGAGAAAAAAAGCAAAGAACTAAGGTGGCTCCTTATTAGTTTCACATTTGTAAGTGAGGATAACAGCCCTGCCCTGACTCCAGAAGGGTAGAGAAGGACTCGGGAGAGAAACAGCAAGGAGGGAAATGTTTTAAGGTTATTGATGGTCTAAGATGTTATAGGAATGCAGAACAGGTACATACTACAGACAGCAAGAGTTAAAAGCATGCTGTAAGAAGGAATGTGACTTTATGAGCAAGTTTCCTGCATAAGTAATACTTGCATGTGTCTGTGGGTGCATTCCCCATCATTTTGGGAATTTCAGTCTTCCTCATGCTCAACCTTTTCTTTTTCTGAACACAGGGGTGAGCTCCTCTGTCCCACTTGCCCTCAGTTTGTCCTCACAAAAATCCACCACTCCTAAGAGCAAGCTCAGGGCCACTGGTTCCCACTCATGCCCAATGCGCTAATGTTTGTTCTTTACTCAGGACAGTGATTATTCCAGGAGCTCCCTCATAGATAAGGTGTCAAACAGAGAGCAGGAATAAGCCGGGAGATAGCTAAAGTTGTGGCCATACTTGGAAGTTGAAAAGCAGCTCAAAAACGCTGAGCAGGGAGTTTAGAAACAGGGAGGAGAGGATGTAAAGCTCCCAATACCACAATGAAATGTTCTTATTTTGGTTCCCATTATATTTTCTATCTTCCAACACCTACATCCTCTCCACTGACTGAGCCACAGTATGACAACAGTCCTCTGTTGCTGTCACTCAACAAAATTGCTTCTTTCTGTCCATCAGCCTGTGCTGCATCCCAAAATTCAAAACCAACTGATGGATAGGGTCAGAGTAGTGGCAGCCCAAAGTCTGAATAGTTTTGAACAGCAGGGACTTCTCCCAGCCAGGGAACAGGCTGACACATCTGATAAATGCATGAATGTGCACTGTGTTTGCCTTGAGTTTGGCCAAGCAGAGAAAACCAGCCTACTTCTGTTTGTGAGCCATGCTGCAAGACTAAAGACAAGTTTAAACTGCATGAGAGGTTATTAACTGGCTCTTGGGCTTTTGAGCAATAGCTGAAACCACAGCCCTCTGTAGCGGTATCTGTCCAAGTCTCACATGTAATAGAGTCTTCAGATTTTCCAGAGGAAAATATAGCAGAGAAATTGTTAGGACCCTGAAAAGGAGTTTTTCACTTTTAGACCAGTAAGAACTCATTATTTCAAGATGGTTACAAGTATAGGATATGGTCAGATCGGAGGGAAAGCTGTCTGCAGCACACCTAGTTTTACCAAAGAGATGATCTGCAAACAGAAGAAAAGCTGGAGACAGGTGTATAGGGGAGGGAGAAGGGTTGCGAGTAAGTCATGGCAGAAATGAAAGCTCTCTAATGCAATCAAATAAAGACTGTTTAAAGGTAATCTTCCAGGCTGTCTGAAATGGATAGATTGCTGACATTCCCTTTAATCAAGCTCTTGAAAATAAACCTGAGAGGGGAGGATGTAACCCAGATAATGAAGAATTGTATGGAGTCATGCTGGAAACAAAGGCAAGTGGAAAAAGTCAGGTGGGGGAAGGTGGCAGAATTGTGTGCCAGTTCAATTTAATTAGTTCATTATCCCTAATTTAATTTCAAACTTTGTTAAAGATAAATTAGATTTGGGAAAAGTCACAGTGGGACTGGGGAAGGAAGTCAAAGGGCACTGGCTGCTAAATATGTTAAAAAACATCAAGCCAATTTTGTTCTCTTCCCTTTCCTACTTAGAAATGAGATCAGGGAACAAAGCCAGAGCAACGCGACTCCCGGCTTCACAAAGGTGAAAGGAGACAGGAAAGTCTCTTCCTTTGAGCCCAATGCTGCCGTTCTCCAGCTGCCCTGCTCTGGCCCCACTCCCACATGTGAAGAGTGAGCACAAAACACTAGCCAGAAAGAAAAGATGAGCTTGTTCGTACTCACCTGGCCAAATAGGAGTGCTGACAACACTGCACTTAGTTTCTCTACCCTACTTCATGGATGCTTGTTTCATGCCCACATTAACTGATAGATAAATGGAAAGAAATATGCTTTGCTGACCCAGTATATTGTCAATAGGCAGCCCATAAAATAGTGTTTCATGACCCCTTCTGCTTCTTTCAGTGTTAGATGCTAACAACCAGCTCGATTTACACAAGATGTCTACTTATGTTAACTGAGAATCTCTTTCCTATTAGACCTTTCCATCTATTAGACCTTTTGAGTGCACATATTGAGGTTCTGTGCCTTTCTGTTGCATGCTCAAAAAGCATATAAACCTACCCTCACATTTAATTGATAATAGATTGCTAGCCTTGCTAAGAGACCCTCTTGCCTGCTATGCCTTACTAAATTTCAATCATTGAGACAAATTCCCTTTCAAGTTAGCTTTATCCAGAACGTTGAGCTATCAGTTAATGACTTACCTCTATAAAGCAGGAGGAGAGCATGGCTAACACTTTCTTTCCCCTTGCAGGTATGGAAAGGAGTTCTGTCGTGTTTGAGATTTCTTGAGAGTTGATTATACAAAGAAAAGACCTTTGCATGTTCTGTGCTGGCAAACACTTTCCCTAGCTGTTAGCCCCTCTTTATCCCTTTTTATCAGCTGGTGCAATCAGAAGAATAGCAAACAGCTGTTCTTTGTTGCCTGCTTCCCTTATGGTATGGATCCTTGTTTATGCCATAGAATTTGTATGAAGATAACTGTCTCCAGGCTTGAAGTATGTGTTGCCACAGCCTGCCCAGTTTTCCAGCCACAGGGCTGTGTGTGGTACAGTGCAAATCTGAGCCTTTAATTCTGTAAAGGCCTAAACTTTCTGTGTAAATATAGCTCCCACCTGGGAATGGAAGAGCTGTGAGTCAGGGCTGCCTGAAGCAGGTAGAAAGAGATTGTAGGGGTTAAGGTAGAGTTAGTGAAGTTTCCTTGTGTTCTCTGGCTCGGGTTCCTCCAGTTAAAGAGCTATAATGCTGCACAGCATCTCTCCACCTTTTCATTTTGCAATTAAAAGCCAGAAGTGGACTAAAACCTCATGAGATAGCTGTGGGAATGGCCCACCCGAATTTCAGGTACCAACGCAGCAATTCTAAATAGAAGGGGCCTAGAGCCTATTATTCTTGCTATCTGGCCATGTCAAGATCACTGACTTTTAAAAGCTTAAGTGGTGGGGTATACAGTTTTGCCAAGGAAAGGGAAAGGAAATGACCTTAGCATTGCTGCTGTTTTCCTGGTGCTCAAACAAACTCCATCCTCTAGCGGCCTTCACTGCTCTTAGCGAGGCTGTTCCTGAAATTGCCTTAAGACTGTGCAGCCCTCCAACTTGCTTGTTGCCTCTTCTAGCAGTCTGAACCATTAATAAATTATCGTCAACGCTTTGTTTTCTATATGATTTTTTTAAGCATCCTGGTGAAATATTTATCCAGGAACTGGCAGCAGATGAGCAGAGTAGATTGTTCTGTTCCTTCAGGCATTTTCTCCTGAGGGTCAAATCCTTGTCCTTTCCACTAAACCGACTGTTTCTGCTATTTTGAAAGAGAACAAGGAAGGACTCAAGGGCAAGTTACTTGCTTCAACCAGCCCCAGTTCAAACCACACGCATAAAAGGTGATTGCCAGTGCATTTGCTCGCTCTTAGAGAAGGGATTAGCCCTTGGTGAGAGCCCATGAATGGGAGTTGATTTTAAAGACCAAAAGCATTGTCCTCGCTAGATGTCCCTCCTGCTTGAGGCATCTTGCAGGGCTTCAAACCGGAGGAAAGGGTCTGTGAGCAGGCTGGAAGCCTTCCCATCTGCTGCCACCCTCTGGGGAGTCAGAGTCCCGGGCTGTGGGAAAGCTCTGCGCTCCTCGGAGCTTACACAGGCGTCCCCCAGGCACACCAGGAGAGCAGGGGGGGCTCTGTCTTCCTGTTGCTGCTGTTCGCATGGAGCTTTCTGGGAGAAAAAGAGTCTCTGCGACTTTTGCACTCGAACGAGCAGTGTTTCTTCAGTAGCGCTTCCCACACCTCTGCAAAATTATCTCAATAGAAATCAAAGCACTTTGGACTCCGAGGGGGCTTTCATTTCATTTAGCACTTAAAGAGGAAAAAACAGATTTTGCAAAGAATCCGTAAGAATGCACTCCATCAGAGGGAAGATCGTGGGACCACAGAGCGGTCTCAATCTTGCGAGTGCTTTATAATCTCCGTAGTTGATTTGACTTACAAAACTGGCCCCAAGGCTGTCAGTGGAACTGCTCTCACAGGTAAAGCCTAGCACGTGCACTCCTATCTACTGGGTAAACATTAGACACAATAACCTGTTTTGCCTCCAAATTCCCTGGTCACATGTGCCCTTTAAATAAAAGAGCATGAGCCTGGATTAGCTTAATGATGCATACAAGCACTGCTTTTTCAAAACTCAGGTGTGGAAGAGTTAGGAAGATTGAAAATAAACTGTCCTTTCTTGGCCGACTGCTTATTTTATCCAGAGAGGCAGAGCATTTACAGACAAGGGGCAAACCATGCAAAATATATACATATTCATGAGCAATATGGATATTTCAGGATGTGAGACAAAAATTTTCAAATGTGAGGATTTATCACCTGGGTTTCTATTTTTCTGAAGCAATAAGCAGAACTATTTGATTTTCCATCCTACTTGTTATATGTGTGTCTCAGCAAGGAACTGAAGAGTTGTATGTTTTATGGCCAATGATCGCAGAGTTTTCACCCATTGACTTTTGTCTCTACTTACAGAACTTTGGAAAGTGTCACTCAGAGATATCGAATGCGAGTGATTACCTGACCCGCTGTTACTCACATGAAGATCGATATCTGGAGAAGATCCCTCATGTCTATACCCCATTGTCAGATCTCCCACAAGATCTTTATCCTCATCGTTCTGACATCTCCTTCTGCTGCCCACCTCCTGGTTCCCGGGCTCCTTACATCTGTCCTAAGGAACAGTATGTTTAAAGTGTCAACACAGCAAAATGAAGAAGCTAATGTTTTTCACTTCTCTTGACCCTGTCGCTCAACAATCAAGGCCTTTTAGATCCCCCCTTTGCCATTGCTTATTTTATTTATTGATTTTTAAATTTTGGTGCAATTGTAACTGACATGATTAGGTTAAGTATCTGCCTGGCTTGCTAATGCTCAAGGGAACACTCTGCCTTTGCCCACGTCTCATTCAGTACTTGCATCTTTCTTTTCTCATCCTGGCCCTCCTGTATCAAGCTGGCTATGTGTGTGCATGTGTATGTGGGTGACAGCTGCCCTGTGTTGGATGGGATGTGCCCAACCTGATTAAATGTCCGTAGGTTCCCTTGCGTCAATCTCTACACTGTTTGCACCAGAGTAGCCGGGTGCAGGTTCTTCACAGCCCTTGTTCCAGCTTGTGTGAAGTTTTACAGCACAGCCAGTGCTCAAATCTGAGGCTCTAGCATTCTTTTTTCCCCACCTTTTGAGAAATTTGTTTCCCCCTTGGCAGTGGGGATAGGGAAACCCTGTTGTGAAGAGCTAAACAGCCAAGACTGCTGAACCAAATAATAAGATGCTTATAATGAAAGATGCTTAAAACCAACCGAAGAACAGAGAAAAGGGCTTGGTTTAGGAATTTTGTTTCTGCCCTTTTTCCCACCTGCTCCCACTCCCAATCTCTTCGATTGACTCTTTTAAATCCAGACGGCATGGGGACATATTTTGAAGCCAATACATTTGGAGAAAGCATCATTTAAATCACCGTCTCATAACCTGAAACCCAAAGGGGAAAAAAAATTAGAAAGGAAAACATTCTCTCTAATTTTCCTTTTCAAAGCCTAACATGACCCCCCACTAGCTTTTCCCCCTCTCTTCCTTGCATGTGTTGATTGGAATTTTAAAAAGAACTCAGGCAGAATATAAAGAATAAATCATGATTTCAGGTAATCTTCTTGCTCTTAATGAAGGATAAAAGCCAATAGAGGAATCTGGCCTTTTAACTTTTTTAAAAGCATCTTAGTTTTGGGACTCCAAATTTTTTTGATATCGGAATGTGTGTGGGTATGTAAATCCAAATGTGTACATTCCTGTGACCACAAAGTGTTTTAGAGAAGGGAACTTATCTCCACATCACATTTGTGTTCACTTGTATTAGAGAAAAAATAAATATAGCTATACACTTAAATGTATATAAAAGCAAACAAGAGGAAGAGGAGAAAAAGGAATGAACATCCTGTATAAGAGCTTGGTTTCAGGGATAACTTTCATCTGTTTCACCCAGGTATGGCATAGAAGAGATGACGGCTGGGACAGTTCTGAACAAGGGGATATGCCTTCTTGGCGAATGGGCATTTACTTTGTCTCGGGTTGGGTATTTGGCATTCTGCAGACATTGCACACTTAACATCACTCTGGAAACCATGTGGATGTTTGAGCAAAGTGCATTTGGGAGAGAGAGATGGGGACCACACCATTACCCTGCTGCCCAGACACCAAACAACATTTCAGTGCTACTTGAAAAAGAAGTGAAACTACCGTCAAGATGAAAGCCTCCCCGTAAGAGGAGGTATGACTACTGTGTTGGATGCTACCAGCCCAGCTCCTGCCATGCCACATGGACTGAGGCACCATTTTATTTTTGTATATTTGAATCTAAACAGCTATAGTTGATCTATGCACTTTCTGTGTTCCCATCACCTAGAGCAGCCTCAAGACTCATCCTGCTTGTCCCTCTTCCTCCACAGAGAAGCACATCTGTGTTTATGCTACCTCGTGGATTCCCTGCAGGCTAATAAATAGATCTCTATATAAGAGAGAAGTTTATACTTCAGTTAGTTAGGCAATATAGCACTGTGTGAGGATGACGCTACATGCATGGATCCCCTTGGGCTCTTGCATGGCATACGACACATCCTTGGAGAACCGACTCTTCCCACCCCTCTTCCCCTGCTTCCCTGGGGGCACGTTGCCACTTTGTGCTTTGTGGAGACAGAATGGTAGCTGGTCACAAAGTCAAGATTTTGTCTCTATGGTGGGAAATAGCTGCACAATGTGGGGAGGTGGTTTCCCGCTGGGAGGTGATTTCCCACTAGGTTGATAGGTTGTCTTATCAGCTAGGTGACCTGGCTCTGCTTGGCTGGGTGAGGTGTGGATGAAGGGGCACTGATGCATTTCTTGGCCAAGCTGAAATGGCCAGTACTTCTAACAGGCATAGCAGCTTTCATATGTGCTCGTGCATGCAGCGCTCCCCTTCCTGGAGGATCAGGGGTCTATACAGACATGGCCTTAGAGCATTAAACACAACTTTTCCAATACCATCCTTTTGGTATTGACTGATGGAACCCTTTTTGGAGTCATTTGGATTCACATTTCCTCTGCCAGTCTCCAGAGAATTCAGCCAGTCATTTCCTTACACCAATGGACTCAAGTGCTACATGTCTTGATTCAGATAATGTATTTCTCTCTCTTGTTTTCTTCTGAACATACCTTGGGGTACTTTCTGGTTACCACAGAGCTGGAAACTGAGTGTGCTCTGAACTGAAGCCACAGCCAACACATTCACCCCAGCAAGGGAACCATGCTTTGGAGTCTGCGAAATCTGCCTTTGGTCACTCTGTTTGGAAAGGTAATGAGGTGTTGGAAAACCCAGGGGTCTCTGACATCCTGAAATCAACCCAGCACCACTGACCATGGAGAAAAAGCAAGCAAAAGTCCATTACAGGCTTCCCTATTTGCATGCCTATAATAGCAGGATGCTGCCTGCACAGCAGCAATTAAAGTAGGTTTGATTGGGAGCCTTCACCTGATGCAGTTTCAGACAGATCTAAGAACTTACATGAGAAGTGGAATATGGTCAGGTCTTCAGAAACACAAGGAAACAAGTTAGACAAAATGGTTTTTTGCCAGAGGAAGGAGTGAACGTGTTGCAGGTGGTTTTCTCTGCTGCCTATAGCTGGAGGAACGATGCTTTGATGAGGACGGGGAAGGCAGAGATACATACTGCAGCATTACAGAGAAACTCTGGTTGCCTTATGCAGCTTTGAATTTGAGCTGCCCACAGAAGACTGCCACAAAGGGTTTTGCTGTGCTTTTCAGCAAAGCAAAAGGATTTCAATCCTCCTTAGAAAGGGAAAAGGCAAGAAAAAGCTGAGTTCAAAGCAGTAGTTTGACTTATGCCAGCACATATATTAAGCTTAGGAATGTCTTGGTTCTTTTTGCCTCTTAACATTCTCTCTTCTCCTTAAGAACTGGGCTGGTCTCAAAAGAAATGGCAAAAGAGAGTCTCCACATACCACCAAATTCCTTTGTACCCTAGGAGAAGGGGGAAAACCCCTGAAGAAAGAGATAGTGAGATTCAAGGCCATTGTTTTGGTTTTACAAAGCTGCATTTAGAAACGGTTCTGATTCAGGGCCCTCATTCCTCCCTCCCTTTCCATACAGTTGCACAACGGTTGCCTAATGGCTGTTTCCAGGCTTTGCTGCACCTGTTGCCATGGGCTCAACACTGGCTTTGCTCTGTGATAAGGCTACCCATGACTGTGGTGACCTCGCAGGCGCAGAAATCCTGCTGCAGCAATGCTAATGAGAGGCGTTCCCCTCCTGCCATGGTGCGAATGGATTTTAGAAGATCCCTTCTCCGCGAACAGAGCCATCCAGTAACATTGTTGGGCATAGATTGCTGAACAAATTGAACAGGAAACTGGTGGAGTGTGATCATGCATCCAGTGGGCTAGCAGTATATGGAAGGAACTGGTGTTTTATTTCTGTGTCTTACTGGTGTGAGACATAAAGCCTTTCTTCCTGTTACTGGGGTGAAATGTCATAATTTCTATTCCGTATGTTGGTGGCACTGACACAAGAGCTCTTGCAGATGAAAAAGACCGATCACAGAACTTAAATAAAAGTGAACTAAAGAGTTACAACAACTTCTCTCACAGCTGTGAAACTTGTGTGAGGTGATTGATCTCTTCCTTTCTCCCAATGCTGACTTCTTCCTGAGCTGTTCACTACATCCATCATCCCTTGCACATTCACACCCCAAAGTGTACACACGTGCACACGCACTCCTGCCTTCGCACTGGGCCCCAGGGACCACTGGCTGAGTTCTGCCTGCTGGCGATGGCTGTCCCCAGGACTAGATTAACCCGCCTTTCCTGTTGCATTCTTCACTGTCTGCAGCACTGGCGGGGACATGGGACTCAAAGCTAAACAGAGGACTGGTGTTCAGGTGACCTGCAAGGCAATGCCTGGTGCACATCAGTGCTACAGCTCTGCCCCCAGAGCAATACAAACATAATAACGATGCCCAAGTGCTCTATGAGCAATGCCTCTTTCACTTCATTCATTTTACTTGTTACCTTTTTGGGAAGCCTCCTCCCAGCCTCCCCGTACAAGTGGGTGGAATAGATTGAGAGTCACAAACAGCCGGTCCTCTGGGCCAGCAGCTATTTAGGGAAGGTATAGGTGAAGTCATCCCCGGGGCCCCCTCCTCTCTAGCCCCCTTCTCTTGCAAGTGCCCTGATTTCCTTCTGCAGGCAAGCAGTGTTTCTGGTTCCATATGCAGGTAGACACTGAACATTGTTTTAAGACAACAAATGCATTGCAGCTGCCTTTGCTGCAAGGGACGGCTAGACAGCCCTGCTGCACTCTGGTGCGCTGCGTGGGAACTGTCAGAGAGGAAAGGGGAGCCCAGAGTCCCCTCTGCCCCATCCATAAGGCAGGGAGAAGGAGACAACTCCATCTCTGCTTCTGCTTAATTACACGCTCCACTAGCACCCATGAGTCACGGTGCAGTGAGCAGGCAAGCGTGGTGTCCCGGATGTTTCCTCACCAGCAGCACATGGTGATCAAATGTACCTCAGTCAGGGGCAGGACCGTGCCCTGCACCAGCTGGCGGGAAGTGCTCCCTGGTTAATCTGGGATTAGCAATAGCTGGATTCACACGAGAAACAGGCAACAGAATAAAACCCCATCTTTAAAGGGGGGGTCCTCTGGTTCAAAAAGAGAAAAGCAAGCAGTCTGGTGAGAGGGCAGGGGGCAAGGAGGGGAAAGCGCTCCAGTCTGGGGGAATTCCCTCCACAGCCCCACGACTGCGGGCAGCACCCCAGGGACAGGAGACCATGGTGCTGGTGGCACAGCCCCAGCCCGGCCACTTGCCTCCACAGCCCCAGCAGCCCAGGAGGCAGCAGGATCAGGGCTTCCTAGCCAGACTCCTGCCTTTCCCCCTTCCGGGCACTGCTCGGTTTATGAGGAGGCTGCACAAGCTGTGCAGGGTGTTATGTGCCAGCCCAGCAATCCTGCTCCCGTGGCTGAACTGGCAGACCCCTGCCATCGTGCCTGCCTGCCCTGGTAAGCGTGTCACCATCCTGCGGGGCACGGAGGAGCTATATACAGACAGACAGACACACTGGTGTGTGCGTGTGCGAGCATGCAGCTGTTCATGGGAGAACGGGGCATCAGTCCAGAACATGAAGCTCATGCTTACTTAGGAGGTGCCCTATCAGACAGATTTGATCAATACACCATTAGACAATTTTTAGCACAAGCCACTAACTCTGAGAATGAAAAATCCCCAGGATATTTTTTAATAAAAAAGCTCCACTGCACAAGGATAAAGCCTCTGCATCTGGACAAAGACCTTTTGGAACAATTTAGCCACAGATCTGGGCTAGCAAATGGCAGAGGGCAGGGTGGGGGGTCATGAAGGGAGGGTAAAAGGATCTCCGTCTTGCAGTCAGTGAGTTGAATACAGCCTGCGTTAGCAGCAGCCGAAGCTGGTCATTACCAGGTAGGCATTTATTGGATTGCACGAGATAAGAACAGCACGTACTGCTGAGAACTCCAGAGTTTCTCTTGGTGGTTTCTCAGAATGGTTCAAGGAGAGCCACAACTTACCCTCAGGGACAATGTGGCCCAGGATAGTGTGCAGATCCAAGCACTAGTGCAGGATGGTGAAAGCAGACTGCTGGCAATGCTATCCTCGCTTTGCACAGACAGACAAGTTTATCCTGTATTTCTGGAACCTGGCATTTTCCCCCCAGGACTGTATTTACTTTCTGAACAGGGGAAAAGAATCTGGATTCACCTCCTGCATAGCAGTTTATAACACAGGTGCCATTTGCAAGGAGGCTCCCACCAATGCCCCGCTAGAGCTTTGCTCATCTGAGTTGGAAAGGCACATGAACACCCAGGCTAGTATCAGAGATGCTTTGCACAGATAAGGTGGAAAAGATGCCCGCTCAAACAGAGGTGCTGTGAAATACATCCATTCCTGCTTTTTTAAATTGCCTCACCGTTATCAGATGTGCAAGCAGGATCAGCCCTTAAAATGAGTTTTGAGGTCTCTTTCTCCAGTGCTGAATGTACTATGATCAGTGCCTTACAGAACAGAGTACCTCCTGCTGGGTGACTTTATGTGTATATAGAAATTTATGTATCAATCTATACGTATAAAACTAAAATATCAGTATTACTGCCTCTTGGACTGCACTAAATATATATAAAACATATCAAAATACTTATATAGCTAAAGAGCTGTTGTTTTATCCTTGGAGCTAGTCACCTTTATAAAGAGCTTTTCATACAGAAGCAAAAAATAGGCACTGTGGAGGGCAGACAATGTACCACAAGTATGTAGTGGAGTAGGGGAGCTGCAAATTAAAGGACAGCACAGGAAAGAGCTGCATTAAAGATTCCACGTCTCTGCTGCAAGCAGGATCTCTTTTTTGCTATACCATCATGCTCTATTTTCTTTCCCTTTATGGCGGATGGGAGGTGAGGTTTTAAACCTGCCAAGAATGCATCCAGCCCTGTTCCTCTGGGTGAACAACACCATAGACGGAATGAGCTTCCTCCAAGCGTCCTCCCACCTCCGGATCCCCCCCTCCCTCTTGTAATCCAGGCTCGAGTACCATTATTTTCATATCAGTACTAATTACATTAATTACTCTCCTCAGTATAAAACTCATTAAGCTGGAATTTATGGTTCATTAACTCAGAGCCAGAGTTCTTCCTCGGTGCAGTGGTATGGGGCCAGGATTACTTCTGTCCTGGCTAGGGGCAAGCTCTAATCCATGTCTCTCAGCCATGCTCAGCATCACCTACTGAAGTGTGAACAAAGTCGCGTGTGCTCGTACAGGGGTATCACACCAGGCAGGGAAGGTGTTTCTGATCCACAGGAGGAATCGAAAGGTCAACACCTCTGGTGCAGGCCCAATGTGAAATGCGTTTTGTTACAGTTCTGGGAAGATCAGGTGTGCCAAGCAGAGTGAGAGCAGCCATGGGAATGGAATACTTGCAGGCGGGCTACCTGCCAGGGTGGATCAGTGCGACGAGCGAGGGAAGACAAGCAGCCGACTCAATATGAGTGATAAAGCAAGCTTCAACTTTATTACAATAATACAGCTCTTTTATGCGTTTCATTATAATTATGCATATTTGTCAAGACTTGATTAGCTGAGCTCTAAGGGTTACATTTACATACTCCTCCTACTTGCAGTTTCAAGCCAAGGGTTCTTCCTTATCTCCACAGTCCATACTTTCTCAAAGTTGTTTACCACTAAATTCCCAGGTCAGCATGACCTTCATAAATTCCTTGTCAGCACCTGGCTCACTGTAATCAGGCCCTTATGCTAACAAGGAGATTGCTTGTACAAATGTTCTGTGGACCCGTGCCTATTCTCATAGAGCCACTCTGCAACAGATCAGGACTGAAAAGAACATGTTTGGTGGTGTGGGGAAAGGTTTGTACTAGTGCTCGGGAGCTCTGGCTTCAAGTCTGGTACGGAGTTGCTGTGAGCCTGTGGAAGCCACTCATAGCACAGGACAGAGATGATTTACGCTGCCTGACCTAAGGCAACATGGTTAGGTGGCTGGACGTAGTCAAAAGTGAGATGCTGCTCCAGAAAGACATCACACCTACTTTGAAGGCAAGCTCCCTTAACATGCCATGGACTGGAAAGGCCATCCTGGCTTATGCATTTGGGGTGAAAGTAATGGTACCCCGGTGGTCTCTCCTCTGTGTCAGTTCTCTATATGCCTTTTCTTGGGCCGGAGGGCTAAGCCAGCTGTAGAGTCCCACCTAATCTCTGCGTGGACTCCCTGTGACTCAGTGGTAAAGCTATGATGAGCACTTCCATGGAGGATGATGGTAAGAGAGGAGCCCTTGCTGTCACCATCTCTCCCAGGGACACCTCTCTAACTAACAAGCACTGTCCTTGTCTTCTTCTAAAGAGTAGCCAGGAGTTGTCTTTCCTGGGCCTGATCTTGGAGTGTAAAAGCAGTCATGGGAATGCGAGGGAAGGAAGAAAGATGAGAAGCTGCACATCCCCTACCTAGGACACGGGGTCCAGCCAGCATGTTTCAGACAAGCCTGCCAAGCTCCCAGCCTTGAGCATAGGCTGCCACAGGAGATGGAAGTGACAGGCAGGCTGACCTCCTAATGGACCGGAGTGACAGAGAATCCATTTCCTGAGTGCAGTGCCTCCTTCACACTGCTCAGGTTTCTACTGCGCTCCCTAATTACTGTAATTAAGCAGTCATGCTGAGTGATGTTAGAGGGTTCAGAGTCATTACAGGCCTGCAGAAGATTAAACCAGCCCCGGCTTCAGTGTCTGAGCTCTTCTTGGTGATGGTGATGATGAAGATTAGAGTAGGAGATAGAGCTTTACGACTTGGGGTCATGTCATTTGTCATAGCTCTTGGGTCTGCCCTTGTCAAATGTGGCCAGCACAGGAGGGGACATAGCACTCGTATCCTGTCCATTCCCAGGGACCTCTGCATCGCTCCATCTCCAGAGATGGACGACTGTCCTGAACGGTAGCTTTGAAGCTCTGGAAAGATCATTGTGACTGACACAGAGACGATAGTGATGCTCAATGCCTACCTGTCTGTTTTGTCATTTGTCAAGCATGAGAATAAATATGCAGTTGGATTTGTGCAAGTGAAAAGTCCTGTGGAGCAGAGGGGAGTCCAGTTTCA
>VFFE01007656.1:213654-228065 GCA_008921705.1 Burhinus oedicnemus
AAAGGCAAGAAAAAGCTGAGTTCAAAGCAGTAGTTTGACTTATGCCAGCACATATATTAAGCTTAGGAATGTCTTGGTTCTTTTTGCCTCTTAACATTCTCTCTTCTCCTTAAGAACTGGGCTGGTGTCAAAAGAAATGGCAAAAGAGAGTCTCCACACACCACCAAATTCCTTTGTACCCTAGGAGAAGGGGGAAAACCCCTGAAGAAAGAGATAGTGAGATTCAACTCCATTGTTTTGGTTTTACAAAGCTGCATTTAGAAACGGTTCTGATTCAGGGCCCTCATTCCTCCCTCCCTTTCCATACAGTCGCACAACAGTTGCCTAATGGCTGTTTCCAGGCTTTGCTGCACCTGTTGCCACGGGCTCAACGCTGGCTTTGCTCCGTGATAAGGCTACCCATGTCTGCGGTGCCCTCGCAGGCACAGAAATCCTGCTGCAGCAATGCTAATGAGAGGTGTTCCCCTCCTGCCATAGTGCGAATGGACTTTAGAAGATCCCTTCTCCGCGAACAGAGCCATCCAGTAACATTGTTGGGCATAGACTGCTGAACAAATTGAACAGGAAACTGGTGGAGTGTGATCATGCATCCAGTGGGCTAGCAGTATATGGAAGGAACTGATGTTTTATTTCTGTGTCTTACTGGTGTGAGACATGAAGCCTTTCTTCCTGTTACTGGGGTGAAATGTCATAATTTCTGTTCCGTATGTTGGTGGCACTGACACAAGAGCTCTTGCAGATGAAAAAGACCGATCACAGAACTTAAATAAAAGTGAACTAAAGAGTTATAACAACTTCTCTCACAGCTGTGAAACTTGTGTGAGGTGATTGATCTCTTCCTTTCTCCCAATGCTGACTTCTTCCTGAGCTGTTCACTACATCCATCATCCCTTGCACATTCACACCCCAAAGTGTACACACGTGCACACGCACTCCTGCCTTCGCACTGGGCCCCAGGGACCACCAGCTGAGTTCCGCCTGTTGGCGATGGCTGTCCCCAGGACTAGATTAACCCGCCTTTCCTGTTGCATCCTTCACTGTCTGCAGCACTGGCGGGGACATGGGACTCAAACCTAAACAGAGGACTGGTGTTCAGGTGACCTGCAAGGCAATGCCTGGTGCACATCAGTACTACAGCTCTGCCCCCAGAGCAATACAAACATAATAACGATGCCCAAGTGCTCTATGAGCAATGCCTCTTTCACTTCATTCATTTTACTTGTTACCTTTTTGGGAAGCCTTCTCCCAGCCTCCCTGTACAAGTGGGTGGAATAGATTCAGAGTCACAAACAGCCGGTCCTCTGGGCCCGCAGCTATTTAGGGAAGGTATAGGTGAAGTCATCCCCGGGGCCCCCTCCTCTCTAGTCCCCTTCTCTTGCAAGTGCCCTGATTTCCCTCTGCAGGCAAGCAGTGTTTCTGGTTCCATATGCAGGTAGTCACTGAACATTGCTTTAAGACAACAAATGCATTGCAGCTGCCTTTGCTGCAAGGGACGGCTAGACAGCCCTGCTGCACTCTGGTGCGCTGCGTGGGAGCTGTCAGAGAGGAAAGGGGAGCCCAGAGTCCCCTCTGCCCCATCCATAAGGCAGGGGGAAGGAGACAACTCCATCTCTGCTTCTGCTTAATTACACGCTCCGCTAGCACCCATGAGTCACGGTGCAGCGAGCGGGCAAGCGTGGTGTCCTGGATATTTCCTCACCAGCAGCACATGGTGATCAAATGTACCTCGGTCAGGGGCAGGACCATGCCCTGCACCAGCTGGCGGGAAGTGCTCCCTGGTTAATCTGGGATTAGCAATAGCTGGATTCACACGAGAAACAGGCAACAGAATAAAACTCCATCTTTAAAGCGGGGGTCCTCTGGTTCAAAAAGAGAAAAGCGAGCAGTCTGGTGAGAGGGCAGGGGGCAAGGAGCGGAAAGCGCTCCAGTCTGGGGGAATTCCCTCCACAGCCCCACGACTGTGGGCAGCACCCCAGGGACAGGAGACCATGGTGCTGGTGGCACAGCCCCAGCCCGGCCACTTGCCTCCACAGCCCCAGCAGCCCGGGAGGCAGCAGGATCAGGGCTTCCCAGCCAGACTCCTGCCTTTCCCCCTTCCAGCCACTGCTCGGTTTATGAGGAGGCTGCACAAGCTGTGCAGGGTGTTATGTGCCAGCCCGGCAATCCTGCTCCCGTGGCTGAACCGGCAGATGCCTGCCATCGTGCCTGCCTGCCCTGGTAAGCATGCCACCATCCTGCGGGGCACGGAGGAGCTATATACAGACAGACAGACACACTGGTGTGTGCGTGTGCGAGCACGCAGCTGTTCATGGGGGAACGGGGCATCAGTCCAGAACATGAAGCTCGTGCTTACTTAGGAGGTGCCCTATCAGACAGATTTGATCAATACGCCATTAGACAATTTTTAGCACAAGCCACTAACTCTGAGAATGAAAAATCCCCAGGATATTTTTTAATAAAAAAGCTCCACTGCACAAGGATAAAGCCTCTGGATAAAGACCTTTTGGAACAATTTAGCCACAGATCTGGGCTAGCAAATGGCAGAGGGCAGGGTGGGGGGTCATGAAGGGAGGGTAAAAGGATCTCCGTCTTGCAGTCAGTGAGTTGAATACAGCCTGCATTAGCAGCAGCCGAAGCTGGTCATTACCAGGTAGGCATTTATCGGATTGCATGAGATAAGAATGGCACGTACTGCTGAGAACTCCAGAGTTTCTCTTGGTGGTTTCTCAGAATGGTTCAAGGAGAGCCACAACTTACCCTCAGGGACAATGTGGCCTAGGATAGCGTGCAGATCCAAGCACTAGTGCAGGATGTTGAAAGCAGACTGCTGGCAATGCTATCCTTGTTTTGCACAGACAGACAAGTTTATCCTGTATTTCTGGAACCTGGCATTTTCCCCCCAGGACTGTATTTACTTTCTGAACAGGGGAAAAGAATCTGGATTCACCTCCTGCATAGCAGTTTATAACACAGGTGCCATTTGCAAGGAGGCTCCCACCAATGTCCCGCTAGAGCTTTGCTCATCTGAGTTGGAAAGGCACATGAACACCCAGGCTAGTATCAGAGATGCTTTGCACAGATAAGGTGGAGAAGATGCCCGCTCAAACAGAGGTGCTGTGAAATACATCCATTCCTGCTTTTTTAAATTGCCTCACCGTTATCAGATGTGCAAGCAGGGTCAGCCCTTAAAATGAGTTTTGAGGTCTCTTTCTCCAGTGCTGAATGTACTATGATCAGTGCCTCACAGAACAGAGTACCTCCTGCTGGGTGACTTTATGTGTATATAGAAATTTATGTATCAATCTATACGTAAAACTAAAATATCAGTATTACTGCCTCTTGGACTGCACTAAATATATATAAAACATATCAAAATACTTATACAGCTAAAGAGCTGTTGTTTTATCCTTGGAGCTAGTCACTTTTATAAAGAGCTTTTCATACAGAAGCAAAAAATAGGCACTGTGGAGGGCAGACAATGTACCACAAGTATGGAGTGGAGTAGGGGAGCTGCAAATTAAAGGACAGCACAGGAAAGAGCTGCATTAAAGATTCCACGTCTCTGCTGCAAGCAGGATCTCTTTTTTGCTATACTGTCATGCTCTATTTTCTTTCCCTTTATGGCGGATGGGAGGTGAGGTTTTAAACCTGCCAAGAATGCATCCAGCCCTGTTCCTCTGGGTGAACAACACCATAGATGGAATGAGCTTCCTCCAAGCATCCTCCCACCTCCGGATCCCCCCCTCCCTCTTGTAATCCAGGCTCGAGTACCATCATTTTCATATCAGTACTAATTACATTAATTATTCTCCTCAGTATAAAACTCATTAAGCTGGAATTTATGGTTCATTAACTCAGAGCCAGAGTTCTTCCTCGGTGCAGTGGTATGGGGCCAGGATTATTTCTGTCCTGGCTAGGGGCAGGCTCTAATCCATGTCTCTCAGCCATGCTCAGCATCACCTACTGAAGTGTGAACAAAGTCGCGTGTGCTCGTACAAGGGTATCACACCAGGCAGGGAAGGTGTTTCTGAACCACAGGAGGAATTGAGAGGTCAACACCTCTGGTGCAGGCCCAGTGTGAAATGTGTTTTGTTACAGTTCTGGGAAGATCAGGTGTGCCAAGCAGAGTGAGAGCAGCCATGGGAATGGAATACTTGCAGGCGGGCTACCTGCCAGGGTGGATCAGGACTGAAAAGAACATGTTTGGTGGTGTGGGGAAAGGTTTGTACTAGTGCTCAGGAGCTCTGGCTTCAAGTCTGGTACAGAGTTGCTGTGAGCCTGTGGAAGCCACTCATAGCGCAGGACAGAGATGATTTACGCTGCCTAACCTGAGGCAACATGGTTAGGTGGCTGGACGTAGTCAGAAGTGAGATGCTGCTCCAGAAAGACATCACACCTACTTTGAGGGCAAGCTCCCTTAACATGCCATGGACTGGAAAGGCCATCCTGGCTTATGCATTTGGGGTGAGAGTAACGGTGGTCTCTCCTCTATGTCAGTTCTCTATACGCCTTTTCTTGGGCCGGAGGGCTAAACCAGCTGTAGAGTCCCACCTAATCTCTGCGTGGACTCTCTGTGACTCAGCGGTAAAGCTATGATGAGCACTTCCATGGAGGATGATGGTAAGAGAGGAGCCCTTGCTGTCACCATCTCTCCCAGGGACACCTCTCTAACTAACAAGCACTGTCCTTGTCTTCTTCTAAAGAGTAGCCAGGAGTTGTCTTTCCTGGGCCTGATCTTGGAGTGTAAAAGCAGTCATGGGAATGGGAGGGAAGGAAGAAAGACGAGAAGCTGCACATCCCCTACCTAGGACACGGGGTCCAGCCAGCATGTTTCAGACAAGCCTGCCAAGCTCCCAGCCTTGAGCATAGGCTGCCACAGGAGATGGAAGTGACAGGCAGGCTGACCTCCTAATGGACCCGAGTGACAGAGAATCCATTTCCTGAGTGCAGTGCCTCCTTCACACTGCTCAGGTTTCTACTGCGCTCCCTAATTACTGTAATTAAGCAGTCATGCTGAGTGATGCTAGACAGAGGGTTCAGAGTCATTACAGGCCTGCAGAAGATTAAACCAGCCCCGGCTTCAGTGTCTGAGCTCTTCTTTGTGATGGTGATGATGAAGATTAGAGTAGGAGATAGAGCTTTACGACATGGGGTCATGTCATTTGTCATAGCTCTTGGGTCTGCCCTTGTCAAATGTGGCCAGCACAGGAGGGGACATAGCACTCGTATCCTGTCCATTCCCAGGGACCTCTGCATCCCTCCATCTCCAGAGATGGACGACTGTCCTGAACGGTAGCTTTGAAGCTCTGGAAAGATCATTGTGACTGGCACAGAGACGATAGTGATGCTCAATGCCTACCTGTCTGTTTTGTCATTTGTCAAGCATGAGAATAAATATGCAGTTGGATTTGTGCAAGTGAAAAGTCCTGTGGAGCAGAGGGGAGTCCAGTTTCACATTATTCACTGGGTTTCCACCACTTTCTCTCTCTTCTGGTCCCCTTTAGCTAGGAGGTTAGTCTGTAACCATGTACGTCAACACCATGGTGATCATGGAGTTTAAATCTGTTTCCCTATGGAGCAGCCTGACTAGTTGAGAAATGACCTTCCCTAAGGTGCTTACTGACAATAGCAGAGGACTAGACTGGAGACAACCTTTTTAATCCCACAGCTGTACTCCCTCCCTCCTCAACCGTCTTTTTCCCTTGAGGGCACCCAGTGTTTTGCAGACCTACTTCTATTCGCACAGGTAGTGAGACACACTGTGCACAAGGGAAAATGGCTCAGTTCATATACAATTGGCATCTAATTAATTTCTTTGTGAATGTGAAAATCAATACTGTTTATAGAATCCACAAAGGCTCTTCAATTGGTCAGTGTCCTTGTTAAGTTCATTTCTGGCTGCCGAAAGATCCTTTGAGGAGGTGATTCTGTGAGCTGAAGAAGGAAAATAATCATCCCCATTTCTCTAATGAACCCTGAGAAGTCTCTAGGTTTCTCCCCCTGCCCCCAGTAGAGGGAAAGTGTTTCTTCGTAATCAACTTTATGGGATAGACTGGCTTTTCTTGGAATTTTGCCTGGCTAGTCAAATTCTGGTGCTTCGTTTTGCTCCAGTTAAGGTCAAAGTGTCTTCTTACACATGCAAGAACATATATCTCTTCAGCAGATGTTAAATGATGTCAGCTCTACTTGTGCTTGCAAATTTTGTGGGTATAACAATGAAAGCCAAGTTTGGTCTGTCCCAGAGCATCAGAGCTCCACAGTTTTTTGCAGTTTCCTATGCCTCTAATTTTATCTCTAGCAAGTGCCTTCAAAACAGTGTTTGATCTCTGCGTTCTGCTCATTCTGCCTATGCTAGAACAATTCCAGCCCTGTGGTCAGCTGGTCCAGCAATAGCTTCTTTCCATCTGGGGATGTTCCAGGGTCTTGTACAGCTGTTGACTACTTTCCCATTTCCATCTGTTTATCTACTCGATGAGTCACTGGTTCAGTCCGCAATTTCCAGTATGGCTCTCATGACGTAGATACATGGCAACGCCACCTGGAGCTGTTGAACAAGTGACTTTACCAGACCAGGAAATCCAGGCTGTCTCCAATTTGCAACTGCTCTTTTTTCAGTGTTCACCTTCTAAAACCTACAAAATTGTTACTAATATTCCATCCCTGCTTATTGATGATAAACCAGCTGGAGTGTGATTGCTTGTTACATCGCAGGGTCTACTGATAAATGTTGCTGTTAAGCTGGCCATTTTCCATTTGTCAGGGCCTCGGTAGCAGAAAACCTTTATTTTCCTTTTCCTTAAAAAAAAAAAAAGAAAAGGAGCCTAAGACTTTAAAATTAAGATTAGTTTTACCTTTTCCTCTCTTTCCTCTACAGTCTAAATAGATGGGTGTTGGCTAGGGCAAATACAAGCCTCACTTTTTACAACTGTTTCTGTTCTGTTTGTTTTCTACCCCGTGGCTTAAACTGACGTACAGTGCATTCCTCTGGATTTACACCCATTCGAAATTGGGTCATTATGCTCTGGGAGGGCATTCAGTTACACTAAAAGAGCTCAACTGCACCTTGCTGGGTTTTTCAGGGCTTTTCTGAATATTTTCAGCTCTCCCGTAGCTATATGGAATAGAAATGCTTCCTGGGCAGAAAGGCACTCCAACCCTCCCTTGGAGGGTAACAGCACACCCCCACTCCGGATTAGGCATGGCCCTGGGGCAAGGAGCCCAAGCCCCACTTCACATTCCCTCTTCAGGAGCAGTAGGTGAAAAGAGGCGGGTGATCCTTCTGTGCTAGTTTGAAAGATCTGTCTTGTCTTTTCATCACCAGCAATGACAGAGCCCCAGGACCACTCACTTTTCCGCCTGCTGATCCCCAGGGAAAAGCAGGGCAGTCAGCATAACGTGTAAGCATCGCTCTGAGTCAAGCCCAAGGGTAGGACAAACCAAAAGGAATAGGACTCTATCTGTGGCACTCGCATTTGAGTGTCTCATGGGGAGGGATTTATTTCTCTGCAGGGCATAAAAGACAGCAAAGAAACTTCAGGGTAAATCCAGAGTCTAAATTAATTCCTTTTCCGTTTGGGGTTTTTCCCTCCCTTTTTGGAGAGCAGTTTTCTTTTTTTTACAAAATGCTACGAATACAGTCACAGAACTCCACAGAATTTTTAGATTTTTTTTTTGAGCTCTGGATTCTTCTGTTCCTATTTGCTCTGCTAATTACCCTTTTAGCTTGCTTTTGCTCTATTTTCACAGATGTCTTGGTTTATTTATATCTACCTATCTATAACGATTTCAGAACCATTACTCACAGCAGCACCAGGAAACATTACATTTCCCAATTTACAATTGCAATTATGATATCCGTCAGAAACAAATGCAGCTGCCTTTTAATTTTAAGCAAAATTTTGATCATCATAATTAAAAAAAGAACTTACGGCATCGTGCACATTAGAGAAATTAATATAATTTCCTGGCTGCCTTAAAAGGCATGCAAAATAGTGGTCGCTGGATAAGAGATTTAGGGGGAGAATTAACCCTTTTGGTTGCTTTTACCACTCTTCAGGGCACATGAAAGCCTTAATGATATTGTTTTCAAGAGTAAACTTCACTGTAGAATTTAATATGAGTCCTTCGTCCTTCAACTTCTTCTTCTCCTACTTTTCTCTTTCTGAAATTGCTAGTTATTAAACTATTTGTGTGCAAACAAGAACATTTCCCTGTCACTGTTCGTTTCAGCTTGCATGTTTGAATGTGCAGGGACAGATGAAATCCAGTTGGTGATATTATAATCATTCCCACAATTGCATATTACGAACTCAATAACAAACTGTGGCAGATCCTGGGTCTTGTGTGTCTCATTGTGCTTTACAAGAAAGAGTATATGCAGTGCAAGTTTGGATTAATGACACAAAAACATGTTTGAGGGAAGGAAGGATTCAGATGAACAGCCATAGAACATCTTTTTTGTGAAAGTTGAGGCTCATTCAATTAATTTTACTGTGCTGTCTTAGTCATGAAAGGTGAAAGTTTGACTTCTTTTTGCCTTAGTGACAGGGGATGCATCTCTGCATGAGTTTTCCTGCCGAATTATTTGCTTGCTACTTTGAACTCCCCTCTCAGGACCCACCTTGGGTAACCACTCAGCCCAGTCCAGTGACATGCCGTAGACCCCTGAACCTTTGAAAAATGCTTGTCAACTTGATCTCTTCCCTCAGAGCATTGACTGGCAGACTAACACCTGAGGCTGAAGCTTTGTGGATATCAGGATGGGCAGAGGAAAGGGCATATTCAGGCAGCTTCCCCCCTTCCACAGCCCACAGGTCAGCCTGTCCCACCGCTCACAGCCACCTTCGCCTCTGCCAGGCAGTAAAGCTGCACAGTTTGACCTCACCATTACACAGGCTGAGACACTGCAGAAGTACCAAACCGGAGCACACGGTCAAGCTGCAGCCCAGCACTCCATCTCAAAGCTGTTGGCACTGAATACCCTGGGTCTAACACTCTGTTTGCTCTTGCTCATGGGCTTCTAGGAAATGACTCTAGATTTACATTTACACCGAAGGAAGATGCAGTCAGGCTTAGCTTTCTCCACAAGATGCAGGCTGACGCAAATGACATATCACATAGCGTGCAAACTTCTAGACAAGGATGAAATCTGAGATTCCCTCTTCACTGACTACCCCTGCTCTGGAGACCTCCTGGTACTTGTAACGTACTTGTGTCTCATTCTGTTGAGCTGTGCCCCCACAATGCTCCTTTAACCACTGGATGCCTTTCTCAGCTGGGAGCTTGTTCTCCGGTAGCGAAATGGTAATAATAGGAACATAAGAATTGCCAAATTTTATCAAGCCTGGGCTTTATCCAACTTACTATGCTTTCTGACACTATGCCTATGTCATGCCAAAAAAAATAAAATAATTGGCCTTAAGGTACAAAGTTGCAGTGAAAGCCTTGTATTAACTGCAAATGTAGCCTGACACTGGATAGATTGACCCATTGCATTGGGCTCAAGGGGTGGAGGAGAGGAGGAGAGGTGTGCCCACAGCTCTGTTGTTAGTGGACAGAATTAAGTTGTCACATTTGATCGTTGTTTGTACTGTGACAGTCTCTGCAGGTCCTGTCTGGCTGGGTGCTGTACCAGGTAGGATGTGTCCCTGTTCTCAAACTCATGTGACCTAACTGGACAAAATGTTGGAGAAGGGAAGAGTTTTGAGCCTGGCCAAATGGGCTGATTGATGATCCCATGTGATCACATCGCAGTGGTATGGAACAGGACCTGCCTTTGCATCTCTCCTGTTCCAGCCTAAACCTCCAGTGCCAGAGCATTTGATCACGGTGTCTTTTGTGAGTCTGAAAAGCGTGAACGTGTTCATAAGCACCACCAATACAGTCAGAGCAAAACAAAGCAAAGAGCACAAAGTGGTGCCCAGGGAAATGGAGCTAACGACCAGAGGGGTACAACAGAGCAGATGGCATTGAGCAGATGTCCATTGCTGTCTGCTGAGGTTTATGTCCTATCCGAAGGACCTACGCGGCTGAGCAAGACTGGCCAGAAGGACGAGCACTCTTTACACGTTCCTGGCCAGCGGACATAGTGCTAACAGGCCTTGTGCCTTGCCTGCAAATGCATCCCCTGGCATGCCCCTCTGCTCCCAAATCGCTCATAGCAGTCTGCCTTTTGTTCTGTGCGAATAGCTCTTCTCCTGCATTGGCAAAACAAGCACACACAAACAGCAACTGCATGGGAGATGACGGGTGCTTGAGTATCACATCAGATTAGCTGGGGGAGAGCAGACTGATACTAAACTAAATGATCTCATCATAATTGCCTCCACTCTGCTTCCTATTTCTGCCAGGGTCTGAAATCTGATAACTCATCTGACCACAGATTTCCATCAGGTGCAAGATGATTTTGAGATAATTTGATATCTGTCGGTAACAGGTCAGGAAGACAAGAGCCACTTTTTTTCCTTTAAGCAGAAGAACTTATAGCAACAATGTGGAAAGAGACAATCCTATTTCAAATAGAAAACATAAGCATGAGAGAGGAAGGACTGACTTCTTCTATGAATTCTCCTTCAAATTGGCACCTCATCTTACAGGCCAGTGTGATAACATTCTTAATTTCAACCTCAAAAGGTCAGTTTGTTAAAGAAAATCAAGCTGAAGTCAGTTCTCTGCACATCAGTGCTTGGAGCACGGAGCAATAATCACTCCCTGATCAGAACTTGTTTGCCATTATCTGCCTGGTGTTGGTCTATGATATATGAAGCAATTTTGGCTGCGACAGTTCTGTTTTGTGTGCATGCAGCTCCTTCCTGGTAAAAACTATACAGGATTGGGGGTTTTTTTCTCTGTGCTTTCTTTTTTCCTTACCAAGGAGCAATATTTTAAACTAAAAGGAGTTTTCAAACTGTAGTCACCATCATTCATCTTTACAGTCTCAGGGTATGAACAATCTCTTCATTAGACACTGAATTTTTCTCCATTACAGCACTATCTGAATGCATTTATTTGGTCATTTGTTAGAAGTCACTTGATGGGGTGCAGGGAAGGAGAGAACTAAATTAAAGCAAAAGGGTCGTGTGTGTATGCACGCTTGTATATTGTAAGTGGAGAAGTCTATAAAAATATCCAAACTTAATAACAACCATAACTCTGTAACTCAGACAAATATGCAGTGGAAACATTCCACTTGCTGCAATGATAAGGAGGGAGGTAAAGGGAAAACAGGGGCCTGTCATCAAACCTCCTCTGCCAGTGGTGAGAGCCGGTGAACTGGAGCTAGGGCTGCGGAAGAGTGATTTCTTTTTAAATGTTGCAATCAGCATCAAATGCTTTGTTCGCAGATAGCACCGGCAGCTGCTTTGTCTGTCTAAGGACATGATTGTCTTGTTGGCTGTACTTTGTTTTGAAAGATCTGCAGGAAGACAGGATTGAAGTGTAACAGGGACAGATGGGCTTGATCATGCCAAGCCTCTGCTTTTAGGATTCTCTAGGCCTGTCCTGTGTTTTATGTTTTAGAAATGCCTCGGGGCCATCTGATCAGAGGCTGACTGTATAAATTCAGCGCCCATTCACGGCACACACCAAGATCATATGCATATGTAATGGGCAGACTAGACACCTCAGCTGGCCTTTCGCCGAGTAATCATGCATGTGCAGGTTAAATCCCCTCCTGAATCTAAGGGAGCAGAAGTGGCTCACTCATGGGAGAAAATAAAACACAGGAGATCCTGCATGGAAATGTGAGGCACTCGCAGATTAATGTTGGGAATTTCAGACTGGTCCTCTAAGGACAGGTCTTGGTTTTTTTCTTTTTTCAGAAGCCAGCAGTAGAGCAATCCTCTTGGCTGGGTGAGCTCGCTTTAAAAATCAGACTGATAAAGGTTGAAAACAAGATCTTGTTCTCTCACAGCACAGGCATGTGCAACATGCCAAACACACATTCTCCTTTCTGCACCATATTCATAGAATCATAGAATGTTTTAGGTTGGCAAAGATCCTTAAGATCATCGAGTCCAACCATTAACCTAAAACTACCAAGTCCAGCACCAAACCACTCATCTCCTCCAAGCCTAGTTTTCACCCACACTTCCTTTCCAGCTCTTTTATTCCTTGTATTTCTTCTCTTGGATACAGCCTCACACCAATGATGCCCATTTCCCCCTATTGCATGAATTCAGCACTTGAGCACTGTATTGACAGAGCTGTACTCTAAAAAAGAGACCACACCAGGGACTGTGTTTGACTAGAGTCAGACCACTGCCTTTCTACCCAGGATTGTCCTTGGAGCATGTCTGATGAGATAAAAAGCCTCTTCTCCATTTCTGTGCATGTCACACCACCATTCCCAAGTTAGTTCTACTAGGACGCCTGTGATGCTGCTAATTTCAGGGATATAGCTGTTTCTGGGTTTATTTTGTTTCCCCCTTCTCACTTTTATTAAAAAAGACAAGTCTTTCCTCCATATTCCAGAAGGCTGCTGTGGTTCCTCAGAGGAGATTTGTAAAAACTACACCAAAAAAGGGGCTATTTCCGTCCAAATGCTATTAAAAAATTAACAAAACAACACAACAGCTCATAGCTCAACAGGAGCATTTAGTCTTTTGTGCTTAATTTCCACTGTGAATGTTTCCCTCAGAAGTGTGCTCATGTAGCAATTGCATGGTGAAAATGCCAGACTGAAAAACAAATGCATGCAGGCATTTGGCCTATCCAAAAAATACCAGGACATAAAGCAGGATTATGATCCCAGAATGCAATAAAAAGAGATAAAAAATTCAGAAGAGATCAAAGTAATTTCAGAAGCAAATGAAACATTTACATGGGAATTATGCCTTATAAATGGAAACACAGCAAATAGTATTAGCCTATATTATTGACAAGTGGTCTAAGGCCAGATACATCTCTGAAACTTATTTAGGTGTTAGGTGGATCCTGAGAGATAAAGCAGGGCCAGGTAGAATAGGAAAACTGAGCTGTGTGGGTCACCTCAGGTCCTCAGTGAATTGTGAAGAGGCTGTTGGTAAGTAAATGAGTAGTTGGAAAGTGGCAGGTTGCAACCGAATCAGTAAATAGTCATGAGAAGGCCCTTCGTGGCCTGGAACTTGATAGATGCCAGGTCAGGGAGATTTTTAGCTCTTCCTGGCTTGAAATCCTTTGTGTGATAACCACCCCAACTGGGGAATTGCCTAAGAGCTAAAGCAACACTTCTCTGCTATGGCTCACAGGTGCCACACTGGAGAGGGGGAGCCACGGTCTGGACTAGAAGAAAACAACATGATTTCATGGTGCAAATTAAGGAAACAGCTGTTCAAATTACATGGGTGAACAAAGCGTAAGCAGTTGGAGAAGAAAATATTAATATAGCCATCTTTCAGCCCTTCCTTCAGGATCTCCAAGCAAACGGAAGGGTAGGCATTCTCCATTTTAGAGGTGACAAACTAATGCAAGAGGAAAAAATAGCTTGACCTTGAATCAATAGCCACGGTAAAGGAGGAACCTGGAGTCTTGCCTCTGTGTGGAAAGAGGAAAGGAAAGTAAAATGAACACAGAGGAAAGAAACCAGGCACCCAAGTTAGAAGAAACAAAAGTCCTTGGAGGAACTTTACCAAGAGCAGCTCTGTGCTAAGGTCATTGCTAGTCTAACGAGGGCAGAAGGGCTGAGGGCCTGTTGCCAGGGGTTTAAGAGGTCCTCAGCACATTGCTGGCTTTGGGCTGCAGTATCTATGCATAGAAAGGGTCTGCTTAAAATTGATGGATGGAGGGTCTGTTGGCAGTCGGAGCCGAGCCTTTGAAACAAAGCCCTTTGACAGTCTTTAATGAGATTCAATGCCTTATCGCCAGCATGGACTCCCGAGATATTTCCCCACCTGAGTTAGAATCAGCCCCAGATGAGAAACAAAGGGGAAAAAAAAAATCTCAACCCCAAACCAAGCTGCGATCAATTCTAATTTGCCTGGGCCATGATACATTTTTTGTCTCACCTGACACAGGCTCAGAGAAGCAATTTTTTAATGTCACAGCTCATGACCTCCGCCTCTGCTGTCTGCTTTCAGGATTCTTCCCTGCCCAGGCCAGGAAATGAGGCTGCCGATGAAGAAGGTGTAACAGCCCTTGGGAGACGGTTTCAGTTTAATGCCCAGCATGTTCAGCTTTGGATATTCTATTGAAATAGAGGGAATTTGTTAAGCTGATGAGGGAAGGCTGCAGTAGAGAAACACAATAGCAGGGTGGGATTAGGCCTGGAGTAAGTGTCTGTACTTTGGAGGATTAATGAGAAAACTGCAATGGATTTTACATGGTGAAAAGGATTCACTGAATGCTTTAGGTGAAATGAAATTAGTCCCACTCATGCTCTCTGAGCCCTCAGGCAAGAGAAGAGACTGGAACCTGCCCATCACATGTAATAACCA
>VFFE01007656.1:241012-332713 GCA_008921705.1 Burhinus oedicnemus
CAGACAGACCAGAAAAAGGAGGCTCATTGATGCTGGAGCATTTACGTTGCATACAGCTGATGCTCCTGGATACACAGAAGAGGCCATTAAAAGCAGCTTGGGCTGGCTCGTGCCTCCAGTGTGTTGCCTTCCAGTCCATCATTCTTTCTAATTAGGCACCTCTGACACACAATTAATCCTATTTGCCTTCAGGCTTTTTTATCTTTCCTTCTGCTTTTATCAGACAGGGAATTAGACTCTGTTAGTATGTAAAGTGCATTGCATGGACCTGGCTTTTCATGGGGATTTGGAGACTTTTAAGAAGGCAGTGTCTAACCCATGATCTTAAAAGTTTCTTATGAGTAATTAATTTCTTTCTTTTATCTTCTTTTTTCTAATCACAGTGCTTATTTCACCTATGCTCATACAAGCAAAAAGGCAAAGATGTGAGTGGGACAGAACTCGATTCAATGCTGCAACATCCAGTTAATCCCAGCTTTCAGTCTGCTTTCCTCAGCTCTCATCAGTCACTATCAGCAGCTATCTCAGTCCCACTGTCCCCATCCTGAGTCTGCCCCCCCATTCCTGAGTCTGCCCCCAATCCCAGGCTTTATTTGCAAAGTCCACAGACCTGCTAGTGCAACCCCAGCCTCTGGGACAATCCCGCAGCAGGTCTGGCTTCGGCTCTGCTTCTCCTCCCAACAAATATTCCCTTGCTTTAATCTTCCCCATTCACTCTCCCAGCACTGATGTCCCCTCCAAACTGCCTCTCCCGAGTCCCACTCTTGCTGTCCTGGGTGTGTGCCAGCGAAGGCAGCCCAGAGGAGCCACCTTGTGAACCTTCAGCTGTGCCTCTGGCTTGTCTTGTGCTCTCTCTAGTCAAAATGCAAGATGATGGCTCATGCCCCTCGTCACTGGGAAGTTAATAAAATAATGTTAATGAAATACCCACTCCACTCAATGAGTTGCGAGTGCAGGCAGCAGTGGCCACCACACTAACTATCACTGTCAAGGTCCCCTGCAGCCTAAAACCAATTCCAGACCCAAATGAAGAAGGTTCGGCTCTACCCAGAGTGTAATCTGCCTGTCATTTCTAATACATATTCATTTGCGTTAGGTGATGAATTGCAGGGGCTGCCAAGGCTGAAGGGTTATGAACCACTGAGAAATAAAATGCTCCGTATCCTGCACAGCTCACTTCAGTCAGTGATGGTCCACATAACATACTACTCCTCTTCTGACTCTTGCTCTGCTTAGAGACCACAGAGCTGCACTTTGAGGCCACAACTTCTCTACGGGGAAAGAAGGTGGGGACTAAGACATTTGGTTGCCTCGGGCTTTTCTGCCCTTTTTCACGCCCTGAAAGGATTAGTCTCACGAACATCCAAGCAAGAGAAGGAAAAAAGGAAAAAAAAGTGCTGGTCTTGAACTCATGGCATGAGCTCTTTGGCAATGAGACAGGGTTAAATCTCACTCCTTCCTGGGATTTCCGCATGAGGTGCCTTCCTTATAACTAAGAAAGAAGGAAAGTCTTTCTACACTAAGGCAAGGTAAAGATGAAGTACAGGTAAGGTCTAGTGTCCACTGAACTCAATACATCTTCCCATGGACTAGGTCAGAGGCAGAATAAAGCTTCAACACAGCCCAGTGCCCTTATTTTGGGAACAGGGAATAGGGATACTTTCCTTTCTCTTAGATAGTAAGTTCCCTCCCAAGTAAATGCATCCTTCCTGGCCCTTCTCTCCACCAGCCTAATACATCTTCAAATACATTTGCAGCCATGCCTGCAGCCATGTTTTTTGTTGTTGCTGGCAACGAGGATGAGGAATTGCACAGAGGGTTAACAAGTGTTATACACTTATTTAGGAACTGGAGAAGCGGGAAAAGGTCATACTGCTCACCCTCCCCGTTACCCGTTCAGCAAGAGCTGTCTTCCCCAGCCAGCCCTGTTCCCAGCCCTCTGCACAGCCACCCTGGAGATCAGGCCTGTTAATCCCTCTTTGTACTAGTGTTTGTTTGATTCCTGTAAAACAATGATTAACAAGACACTTCTGATTTAGCAGGTACTGCAGAAAGCTGCACCTTCTTCACAAGCTTCCTATGCTGCCTTTTATATATCAAACTGAAATGTAATTATCTTCACAGTGCAGGGTGTAAATCAGGGTGTGTGTCAAGACGATTTCCTTCAGGGTTTTATTTTATTGCGTAATAATATTTGACACAGGGCTTAAAGGTGCTGTTACCTGCCTAATCGCGTGAAACAATTTCATGTGCAAACAGCTGGTAAGCGTGAAAACTGCCATAAACCAGCTCCAGGGAACGCTCTGCTTCCCTTCGCTAGGAATCCTTCTTGGAAAATACCCCCTGGCTCTGCAGTTTCCCTATCAGAGAAACCAGGCTGGGAGAAATTGCTTTGCCCTCCCGGTGCCATGCTCACACGCAGACACCAGCCTGTTTCCACACGGTGGGTGCCTGAGTGCTCCACGCCTCCCCCCCTTCTCCCCTGATGGGCAGGGGGAAGTGGGAAATCAGGGTCTCCATCTGTGTTAAGCCCCTCAAGCCGGAAGGGATGAAGTTAAAATTTGGAAGGGGGGCCAACTGGGTGTATTATCTACGAGAGGGAACCATCTGTAACTGCGGATGTTTCTTCAGCCTAATCTCTCACAGTCAAATAATCTGGGAGGGGGCGTTGGGGGTGAATACACCAAATTCTCCCTCTGAGCTGGCTTTCAAGTCGGCTGTCTTCAAAGCACCCCAGGCACCAGGGTCTCCCCTTAGAGAAGGCGGCGAGCTGCTTTGAACAGGAGTCTGCAACCTGCCCGTTCCTGGCTGCCTGGAGTCCCACCCATCGCCCGCCAGCAGCCCGAGCAGGACTGACGGCAGCAAGGATTTCAGGGCATGCTTTGGATGGTGTTACATCGATACCTAACACTTTTGGCTGTCACCCTGCTCAGGTACAGATTTTTGTGTTCAGTCTCTCTCAATATTCAGCTCCTGGATTTGGTGTTTTGAGTCCTTGCACTACACACACACAGAGAGGTACCCTTTGTCCTGCAAAGGTACTACACAGCCTAGCAAGGGGATACAAAGCTCCTGAGGGCTGCAGGGGCACATGCAGGCAGTCCATGGGTGCTCACGCAAAACCTCTGGGTGCTGGGAGTCCAGTTGGGCTGAGCTGCTCCAGCTGCATCCAAAGTCCTGCAGAGATGAGGCTCTCACTCCTTATTTACCAACCCTGCTCGGGCGCATGCTTCCCTGAACGGTAAAATACTTCTTCACTTAGGGATGTTCAGGAACACGGAGATGAATCAAATCCACATGTGAAACCAATACGCATAAATTATAGCGGGTAGCTGTTCTTATGCAGCAGTGAAGCTGACGATGATACACAAAGCTGAGCTCCCCCTCGCCTTTCGCACAAGGTGCACTTTGGAGGCAGGGGGAGCACAGCTTTGTGTCTCTGCTGCAGCGAAGCCATGTGTACAGGGAGAAAAGCTAATGCAGTGCAGAGCAGAAAGGGAAGATTTGAGCAGCCCTCCTCTGCTTCTCCTTAGCACAAATGGAGGCCTCAGAATCTGCCGTAGGGAGAGGGCAAAGGAGCGAGAGGCAGAGATGGCAATCTTGGAACAATAGTGGTTATTTATAAGGCTTTTTTTTGTGCATTGCAGATCATAGCCAAGAGACATCTGCCTGAGGTCTGAATTAGTCAGAATGGGGTTGGGAGAAGAGGTGGGCAGCTGCTTGAAATCACCAGTCTCCAAGTCACTATTTTTTTCTCCTCAGGGTAGCTGGCATTGTCAATGATGGTTTAACCTACTTACGATAATAATCCCTGTAATAAAGGCATTTTTTAAAATCTCATAGCCCAAATGACTGTGTGGAGGGGTATGGGAGCTGCTGTGCGGCAAGGCTTTCTGTGTGGCTTGCCAGTGAAGAGCAGCGAGCCAGCTATATGCTGTAATTTCTTTAACACGCTCCCAGACCACTACCCCCGACAAGGCAAGAGAATTCCTTTCCAGGAAGGGAGTTGGCAGGGACTCTCCCTTCCCCCCAAAAAAGATCTCCTCCCTGTGGATTAAGGCATTTCACATCTGGAGCGATATTAGATCATCTAGGTTTTTGATGCATTCTGAAAAATCAAATGCCTCTAATCCTGCCCACCATCTGGCCCAAACCCCTCGCCAGCTGGTAGGTTCCCTTTTGCACACCCAGCAATCTCTGTGCCAAGACGCATGCCCTGGTGTCGCAGGGACTGTAGCTGTGCAGAACCACATGTCTGAGGCAGGAGCTGTTGCCTCAGGTGCCAAGGCAGGATGACGGTGGTGGCAAAGGTGTTGCCCTGGGGCCAGCTGCTCTGCAGGTTCATCAGCCTGACCCCGAGGCAAGTCCCTGAGGCGGGCAGAGATTCCTGAGCAAGCAGAAACCATTCTGACCCTGGGACCAGGAGCAGTAAGGTCGCATCGACACAGCAGCAGTACTGAGTCCTCTGGGACAGCTACACTGCTTTGGGACCAAGCTGTGCAAACGCACAGGCTGAGGACCTTGAGCAGGTTTGTGCTGGTGCCATCCTGAGTAAAGGCCAAAGCCTGCAAGTCTCCCAGCTGTCTGAATTGCACTGAGATCCTTTAGAGGCCATGTATAGAGCTGGCCTTGCCATTTATCTGTGTTTTGCTTCTGCTCCTCAATAGAAAGCCCTTCTCTTCCCCCCTCCCTCCTGCTTTCAAGATTTTCAAGACTTTTCCTTCTGCAGAACATGAATGTCCAGCAGCCTGTAGCTCACCGTCACACTTCCTAACTCCACTTAATGAGGTGCAGACCTCGCTGTTTCTCTGACTCCAGCTTTGATAGGGTCTTGGCTAAATCCTTCCCTGCTCACCCACTTGAGAGTATGTGGTTGCTGAACTCAGCTAGGTGCAGTGGCTGGCACGTTGGCTGGCCAGGCGAGGAGGCGTCAGAACAAGTGGGCTGGAACCTGCTCTCCCAGAGCTCTTCCCCAGGCTCTGGGTAACGTGGGGAGACAAGAGCTTTTTGTGTATTTACCAGATATCTGCTTACTGAGTCACTGAGAACAGCATGACACGAGTTGTACTGGATATGCACTGAACAGCGGGATAGAAAGACAGGGCTGGCAGTGGATGGCACTGAAAGATAGCAAGATTGTACATGGCTGTGGGTAGGTAGTCAGGGAAAGGACTGTGGTCGGTATTATTTCCTCCATCTGCATGCTTACATGAGCTCCCTGTGCCTCAGCATGCCATTAATAGGGATGTTGACAGTGCTTCCTGAGCCTCACATGTAGACTTCTCCCCACGGTTGCCTCAGCTGGCAAGGAGACCTTAAAGCACTAAGGTGGAGTTGTCATTTCCTATGAGTGATATTGTTGCTGGATGGAGTTATCGCCTTATGTCTGGGTACACAGTGCTGGAGACTTTGCACACAGTGAGTTGGGAAGGACGGGGGATCGCACAGAAGCCAGGAGGCTGTGGGGAAAATCTCCTTCATCCCTGTGTGCTGGGTAAAACTTTTACATACAAAACCATCAGGAAGGTGACAGGCTTTAGGTTGGGGCACCAGACAGATGAGATCCCCTCCACCAAGAGACAGATCATTTCCATACTGAGTAGTGTTATTCATGAGGGTGCCTGAGGGCCCCAGTGGTGCTCAGAGACTTTTATAGAGCTGCAAATCCCAGCTGCTCCAACCAGGGAATAAACAGCTGTGAGCAAGAGAGATTTACTGGTGCTGGGGCTGTGGAGAAGCAGTTTGCAGAGCTTCCATGGGATTGATGGAGAGGAAGGTGACTGCATCTTCACAGATGAGTCCTGGGAGGGAATGAGAGCCTGCCTTTACCATCCTGTGGCTTGTCGTGATTATTTGTTCTTCCACCATGGAGAGAGACAGGAAGGAGGGCTGAGGTGCAGGCTGGAAAACACTGGGAGGTATAAGCAATGATCTAGAGCTCATGCCCTCATCTGGAGGTAATCTACCTGGAAGCCTGCTTGGCCACAGAGCTGAGCTGGATTTAGTGAACTGCTGCCTTCTCGCAGGCTTCCAGAGGAAGGACTGGATGCTTGTCACAGACAGTACCCTGACTGTGGAGGACAGCCTAGCAGGTAGCACAGGACCTGGCAGACAGGTTCTTGGCGTGTGGTAGCCATGTGGGATGGAGGATGACCTACTGGTGCGGACATGAGAGAAGGAGCCTTCATCTCCATCACTGGTGAGGGATGCTGAAGTACAAAGGAATTGTTTCTTACTCTGGAGGGCCAGTGAGGAAGAGGTTTGTTTGCAGGCTATGTGGGTGGGAAACAGTAGCTCTGGACCAGTTCAGCTAATGGTGTCAGTCCTATAAGCACGGGAGGGAAGAGAGGGCAGAGTGCAGTATGTGTGTGTGATAAGCAGCTGGCTTTGTGAACGCTATGGAGCCTGCTCAGGCTAATGCAGGGTTTTTTATTCTAAACCGTCCGTGAAACATAGCTTGAAAATTGCATTTGCTATTGCTACCTCAGCCGCTACAATCAAAGCTGAAGAAATACACAGCTCAGAGAGCTGTGAGAAGCAGCTAAAAATAAGGTAGGTCAAAAGGGAAAATGAAGGAGAGCAGAACTGAGCAGCACAGCGACTGCTTCGGCAACAGAGCAGGGCAGCACGCCCGTGCTGCCAGGGAGGGAGCTAGGAGGTGTAAAGTGGCTCCCCAGGTCTGGGGAGCTGGAGAGGGCTAATCCCCTCCCTGCTCCATCATCCCAGCATCAAAGGGAAGGCGAGTTATAATCGGGTCCAAAGTAAGAGGCAAAAGCAAATATGCCTTTACTTGCATGGTGAGAGAACAATTTTGGGGATCCTGTTAATCCTGTGTAGATCATATTAACACCAATAAAATACTTAGACAGTTCTCTCTGTAAAAATGTCAACATTTATTAAGTGCTGTAGTACAAGCAGCTGGATCTCATCATTGCCTTTTTGTCTGGGATTTTGGAGGGCAGAGGACTGGTGTTTGCTTTTAACATTATTTCTCAGAGACATGATTGTGTCAAAAAAGGGTGAGATATGGTGACCCTAGAAATGTCTAGAGCAGTGAAGGGATCTTTCACATGCTGTTGTCACCTGAATTTCTTGCAGCCAGGATGTTTTATATCCAGACTGTGCTCTCAGCTCTGCCATGTGTCTCTCCTCACTCCCTTGCTTTCTTCCCAGTCCGTATAGCTGCTGTGTGCACTGCTGAGCTACTGTGAGCTGCAGCTGTCCTCCATGGAGCCAGTGCACAGGGCCTGTCTCCTCTCTTGGTCTGTCTAGGGACCAAGGAGTTCATACGTTTGCGTCCTGAATGCACCGTGCCAAATCCAGTGTCTGTGGGAAGGGCCAAGGAAAATAAACCACCTTAGAGACAAACTCTGGCCCTGCATCTGCAGGGAGAGTTGTCAGGTTCAGATCTGAAGCCAGCCGCTGTAAGACTGGTTGCAGGATGAACGACTCCCAGATCTGCCCTCAGTCTGGAGAGAGAGATAACAGACTGGGTTTGTGTCACAGACCACACGGCCTACCTTTCCATCTCTTGCATCCCTAGATTCCTTCTATTTATACAACCTCATTGGCTGCCGGGCAGATCTGAGGTATTAAAAAGAGAGTACCCTAAAGAAATCCAGCAAGTCTTCGCTATCTCAGACTCACAGCAGAACAAGATAAGAAGCCGAAAGAGCATCTATCACCGCACGCTGGACCCAAAGCATCCCCCCGAAGAACAGTGCACTGCTGAGCATCTGACAAGCAGCAGCCATGGTCGTAGCCACCCTCTACTGAGACTTATCTTAGGTGAAGTAAAACATCTGTGGCAAAGCAAGAATGTTGCATGTCTTTCACTCACTTTCCACATGCTGGACTACAGCTTCCTCTTCATAGGATGGCCCAACTAACAGCATACAGCTACAAGGACTTCTGAAAAATACAGCTGAAGTAGATATGGTGGTCATATACCCCAGCACCTATGGGGTACAGGCATGATGGATGTTGTTGATCCTCCTGTGCAACATTGAATTGCCTTTTTAGATGGGAGTTATCAATTTTGCTGCCATAGCAACCCCAAAAGTCACCTGGAGGACAACCTGTCTGGGAGAGCAGAGATGGTTTATGTATAAGATTAGGGGGAGTCAGGGTTTCTGGGACTACGGGTGCAGGCTGGTAGGTGTGAGACCCCAGGGACCAGAGCAGGGGCAGGCTGTGTTTCCCCAGACAAAGGGGACTACCCGTGCTGCTGAGCCCAAGGCTCATTCCTCATCAAAACAGAGTAATCAGCCCTGAAAATGGGTGCCGGCGTTCAATGTCACAACCCAGCTGCTTCCTCAACATCTTCTCTACATGCCTCTCTTTTGCACAAACGTGTAGAGTTCAATAACACCAAGGCCCACTATCCCTTCGTCAAATTTGGCTGAAGCCTGTCAAAGGGTTCAAGAGCTGTAGGATGGCACAGTAAAGCAATTGCCTTTTCTTACGCATACCGTATGTGGTGTGATCTCATAAGCTCCCTTTCCTTAGAAAACCAGGCTAAAACTGCTATGCTTCAACCATTTCAATTCTTTTCTGTAAATGTTTTCAGAACCAGAAGTTTAGTAAAACTGCCCTTTTCAACACAAAGGGCTTCAATTTAGCTAAATTGTTATTTTCTAACCAAAGATTTCACTGAAAAATTCCCAGACAGCTATATTCAGTAGCTCGGAGAAACCAGGGTTTCCTTCCTTCATTCTAACATTCATATACAATACTGTACATTTTTAGCATGCTTCTGTCTGTCCCTAAGCTGATGTTGGCTTCTGATTCCTATCGAGTGTTTTAAGTGTATTAATTTTATTGAAAGACATTGTCAAACCTGTATCTGTGTTTGCATCTAGGATTCTAGCTCTGAAAAGCACATTTTATTTTCAATCTGACCCACTGAACACTGATTGCAAGCAACGATTTCTTCTGCTTTCCCATCATCTCTGCAATGCCCTCCTTTTTGTGTGGAGTTTATGGTCACTGACTCTGGATTGTGTCATTATTTGTCTTTGTTCTGTGTTTTAACCTTTGTTAGAGATTCAGCCATTGTGCAATTTCTGTTCAGTGACCTATAATACCCTAATTTAGTTGGCATTTTGATCTTGGATTCCTGGCGAACAATCCATCATATGTAATGCTTCTTTCCCTTTCTGTTTTCATCACTTCCCCACTCTTTCATTCCTTCCTACCCTTAAAAAGGTCTCCTATGTGTTTCCTTACCCTCTTCACACTCCACTCTCCCTCTCCCTAGGTTGCCTTTTCCCCATTCTTTCTCTCTCTTTCTTCCAAATCAGCTTACCCTTCCAGCCCTGCTTCTCTCTCAGTCCCCGCACCACATCATGTCACCAAGAGGTACTGCAATGAAAGAAGGCATCTGTTCATCCTCTCAGGATGAGTCTGATAAGGAAACTGATCTTCTGCCAAGGCTGGAAATTTTGCCTGAGCAAGAAGTGTTGGTAGATGAGATAATGGCCATAAAAGCAAGCTCTGGGCAGCAAAGCTATCCAGCTGCTGATGACCAGCAGCAAGTGCATGAATGTGGTCTTCACCATCACAAGAGGGAGTTGCTACTGCTTATTTGCATTTTGTTACGGGAGACTGAGACAAAGGAGACAGACTAAGCAGCATTCTGGCTAGCTCCTGGCACTGGAGCCCTTCTCTGGATCACCGCTTGATAGTGTAAAGGGAGGAATCTGTATGGTGCATCACATCTTTCCAACCATGTTTCAGGATCCTCTCCCAGCAGTCTGGAGGAAGCAAACTCAGTCTTGCTGTGCTAGGTAGTGCTCGGTCACAGAGTGCCCCTAAGGACAAGGAGCTGGAGCTCTTCATTTCCTCTCCTGCCTTTCCCAGGATCCCCAGTGGCTGAGGTCAGCTGTGATGTTCGACAGCCACGACAACATCAGGGCAGTGTTGTTTTGGAGTCTGAACGCTCACAGAGCAAAATTTCTCCCAGTTCACCTCCCTCTGTCCCCATTGGTTTTGACTCACTCTCTGATGTATTGCTCTGTCAGGAGACCCCAGCTGGCAGCTGCTCACAGAGGAACATGCTCACATTTCTTCTGGCCATGGGGACATGAATATTGCAAGGCCTGGGAGACAGCAGCCAAACCAGGAGGGCTGTCTGTGCTAATTTCCCTCTGTAACACAATGCCTAGTAACACCAGGCTCCTTGTCTCCGATGCAGACAAGTCACAAGATGCTGGTCTTGCTCAGGCAGCATGGAAGACACCTTAGCCATGGGATAGCATCAGGCCAAGATGAGGAGATGGACAGAAACTCAGTACTTTGCTTTTTCAGTCTGGCAAAGGCAAGAGGAACCAGTGTTGTTCATCTTCTGCAACATGGACTGCAATCGGTTGTGTAATTGCTCGAGATAATTAGTTTATGGAGGAGCTAAAACAGGTAAATAATTTAGAAATGGGTGGAGTCCTCTAATTACGATAGCTGTCTGCTTGTCATTGTATGGTTAGGGCCATGTTCACGAATCCTAACAGGACAGCAGCCCTGTACATGCCCATGCAGGGTTTGCCACTTGTCATTTGGTCGGGAGCCCTGTGTCTGTGCAGCCCTCTTGTTCCTCCCCTACTTGGATCCAGGCAGCCAGTTAAAATGACAAGCCCGGGGAGTCACACTCAGCTGTGGTGCAAGCCTGGGAATGCTCCAGTTCTGCAGGAGCCACGTTTTGTCCAGCGTGCACACACCTGGGGGAAGGGCACAGGCAGAAGGCGGCTCGGTGGCTCTTTTGCCAGCTCCTGCATCTCTCCATTTCTATCACCATGGTGGCATTGTAATGAGAACATGAAAGAGGAAGATAACACTGAAGGGAGGAAAATAAGGCCTGCTTTTCTCTCTCTCTCCTGTTTAGAGCGAAAGGCAAACCGTGGCACACAGGCCTATCAGATCTGTCAGCATGACAACTGGCAATGGGAGGGAAGGGGGAAATGCTATTGTACGCACCATTCTGCTTGGCGGACTCCTCTCGCTGGCTCGGGGAAGGAGAGAGAAAACAGAGGGAAAACAAGATGCGGGTGTTCAACGGGGAACCAGAGACATTTGTTATCAAAATGGAAATGCGCCTCTTTGTTGATGAAGGTGTATCTGCTTCCCATTGTCTCTTGTGCCAGCCCAGTGAAAGGCTCCTTTTTGATGGCTCCGTGTTTGTGCACCGGCTATGAAATTGCTTCAGAAGACAAAGGGAGTGCGTGCTTATTGGTAATGAAAAGGAGGTGAGGGCTACGTTTCTCTAACCCCGGCTCACCACACGAGTGCAATTTCTCCGGGAGCTGCTGTCAAAGGCTTGCAGAGAAAATTGAAAGGCTGAGACTGGATGGGGGGCCAGTGATGAACAGGGAGAGTTGCGGCTCTTTTGCAGGGCTAATGTGGCCATCTGCTCTGATTTAACAGGCCTGCTTCAGTCCAAGTGTTTCGACGCCCTCCGGGCCACTCGTTCCCTCCTCCCCAGTACACTGGCTTCCATTAGCAGCAAGGACAGGGTGGGGGGCACACCACTTTCTGCCACATAGTGCCATGTTAGGCCACTCTGCAGGCACTGAGATGGGACATGCCCTGGCTGGGGAAAGGAGAGGAGGAATTCATAGCTGGAAGAGCCTGAGGGCTGTACATCTCTCCCCTTTCTACTCGCCCTACTGATCACCAGTGATCTTAGCTGGGGAGCACACCAGAGATAGACATGCATGTAAAGCAGCATCGAAAGCGCAGGGATAACACCCTCAGGAAACACGACAGACAGTGTAGCACCCCCCAGCAAAGCCGTCAAAGTTTCAGTATCCAAAGCACAAAACCCTCACAGCTGAGCTCAGACACCTACTCCATCCAGCAGCAGTGCTGCTCTGTTATCCCGCTGCTGCATGGTCCACTCCTCCGGCATTGCCGCACGCCCGTCCTCACGAACACAGCTAACTGTGCCAAAATATGGTTTGCACCTGGACGGCTCCCTGTTTACCTGCTTCTCACACCCAGTTTCTTGCACACATCTCCAAGCCCACCTGTACTGCACGACGCTCACACCGCCCCTACTCCCTCCACTGCCCGTCCTGCCTTTCCACCTCTGTTCTGCTCCGCTCTCACACCCAACCAGGGACCAGGTGTGTCTCTGTGTGTGCAAATACTGTATCATCTGCACACTTGCTCATTAACTAATAGTGGTCTTAATAGGAATGTGTTTCTTTCTTCACCTCTCCTTCCTCGGATGGAAAGTTTAATCGCACAGTCATGCTCAGCCAGCCTCGCTCCTTTATCTGTGCAATAAAGAAATGGTTTATGGCAGATAGACGCCTCAGACTGAGCTGTCAATTTCACACAGGGCCTTATCAGCGCTCACACATGGTGTAAGGCCGTCGGAAATTAGACGCGGGATTTGCATGTCTAACAAGCGGGGTTAAATGCCTTTTTTTTTTCCCCCCTGCTTTTCCCCTCGACTGCTCCTTCTTCTCCCCTCCCTCCTTCTTCTCACCAGTTACAACACTGACAATGGCTTTAAAAGGATGGTCTTGCCTGGCTCCTGGTAAAAGATGTTAATTTATTGTAGTCTGTTCTTTATTTGATTATCAGTTTATTAAAACTGCCTGAGGTGATAGCATTTCTTCTGGAACAAATCCTCTGCTCTCTCCTGTAATCTGTTACCAGCTCTATTGGCAAGACAAAGGCAAGTGGCTGTGGCTTGTTTGGGGAATCATGCCCCCTTTCAGGGGAGGAGAGGCAGGAGGAGATGGGAGCAGAGCTGGGTTTCAGTGGTGTAGCCAAGTCCTCCCATGCCCTCCAACCCAGAGGAGCTGTCTGCCGGGAAGGGGCATCTCTGAAAGAAGGTGTAGTTGTCAGCTTCTCTTCTGTCTTGGACATACTCGATTTTCATTTGTTGAGCTCACCTACACCCTGAAGAGCTCTTCTGTGGTGTGTACCGAGTCCCTGGGGATACACTCTATTGCAGCCCAGACTCTCAGCCCTGCCTAGCAGTGACCCTTCACCTTCTGCACAGCAAAGGGCCATTGCACCCCCATTGCACTCTCCTTTTCTCTAGCTCTTTCAGTCCAATCGTGATGCACCCCCAACACCACTGCTCCGCTCCAACAGGCCTCTCCCATCCTGTGAGTCCCCTAGAATGGGAGTCCTCCTCGACCCTGCTCTCTCCTTCCCTGTGGCAGCATTACTTCAATCCTCAAAACCAAGTGCCCAGCACCCAGTTACACTCCCTAATCCAGAAGTTTGCTGGAAGTCATCACAGGTACACTATTGCTGTCAAACTGCAGGAAAAGATGTGGCTGATTTTTCTCAGGCCATCCACACAGCAACAAAGTCCATTTGTATTCAGAGAGCCAACCCTCCCGTGTTTGCACTCAGGGATGGAGTTATTGCAGCAAACTGTAACTCCTGCTGGAAGCGCTGCCTGGTGCAGCCCCAGTCCTACTGAAGCTGCATCCAGCCTTGCCTCTTCCCCATACCTCTGCCAGCCCCTGCAAAGCATCGGCCCCCTTCACCCCTCTCAGCAGCTGCAAATGCTTATTCCCCTTCTCCCGATCTGCCCTCCAGCTCAGCCACAAATGTACTGGAATATTTTTACAGTGACAGTAGCTTGTTATAGACTGCAGTGCCTGCCACATAAAAGTCAGCAGCAACATCGAGGAGCGATTAATGATAATGGTTCACATTTTATACAGTGCCTTCCAGTCTAAGTGTTGCAGGGCACTTAGCAGGTTGCATCAAAATACAGCCCTGTGTTTCCTCCAGAGACAGAAAAACAGTCCCCTGGAGAGTGCAACGTGAAAGCTGGGTTAATGGCACACGGCAAGCATTGTCCAGGAGCCTGGGTGGGCAGGCAGAGGGGAAGGTTGACTTCCTTCCTTCTGAACTGGAACAGGGCACCCAAATCTTTCAAACAGCTTTAAAAAGCATCACTTACATGCCTAACAATGACCCAATTTCAGTGTTTTTTTTAAGACACTGCTATTGTAATTCCTGGAGGCTTTGGGGCAAGGCTTGGGGCAGATTTACGTTTGGCTGAGGGGAGAAGTAGCCCCTTACACTCTTGCTAGACCTGCAACTTGGACTCTAGGGGACAGGGCAGAAGAGAGGTGGACACTTTCCAAGACCTGCTGAACTCCCTCCTCTTCTCTCCTTGCTCCTTACAGGCGTTTTGAAAAGAAAGCCGCCTTCAGCACTGATGATTGTTGCAGGACAAGGCGTCTGAATTAAGGCAGGTTTCATCCATACCGGGGAATCTGCATATTGCCAAGGCTAATGTCTCCACCCTCAGTGATGTTTCTGAAACATCTTCATCGCAACTGAGGACTGTCTCAGCTGACCCGTAATCTAATTTTCTTCCTTTCTGTCTTAGACATGTACAGCTGGGAGGGACCTCAGGAGAACATTGCATCCCTCCCTCTTTCACTGAAGCAGAATCATATATACCCAAAACGTCCTTGCCAGATGCTGGCTAAGCCCACCTTTATAAGCCTCTGAGGGAGGAGATTCAATGACTCTCCTGGATAACGTGTTCCCATGCCTCACTCCTCTCATAATTAGAAAGCTTTTCCTTATACCTCACCTGAATTGTCTTTTTGCATTTTTTCCTCTCCCATTCATTACAAATAAATAAGTAATGAACCAAGCAGTTTTCCTGCCCCCTTGCTCAATATGAACTTTTGACATGACCCATAGCAAATAAGCCCCACCCAAAACTTAATTTTTTTGTTCCCAAGCAGGAGGCACTTGAGATTAAGGCCTGAGACCTCAAGAAAATTGATTTGCACAAGTAAGAGGCATATATGCAATATGTTGATTATAAACCAGCACTCCAGGATTTGTACTCCCACAATGAATGTGGTGCCTCAGGGCATTAAGCTCCTGACTCACGTGTCAGTGTTACAGGCAGAGATGGCTGAATAATTCATCAATAATCCTACAAATTTGGCTTCCATTCCTGTCTGTGAGCTCTCTGCATGAAGATGTCTCTCCCAGAATCTATTCATTAGGTGAGGTTATGCATAAAAATGGCAGAGGGACTCTGGGTGTGAAACCCTGGTCCTAATGGAAGTTTTGAATTTGCTTTGCCTTGCAGCAGAAATTAGTTGCAAACATTCAGAACTCAAAAAGAGAGCTGTTTCAGATTGGCTGCGTTGCTCACATGGCATTGCGTCTGTCTCCTGAGTAGCTGAACTCAACCCCTGGAATGAGTTTCCGGGGTGAGTAAGAGTATCACATTTGATTTCCATTAAAGTGCTATAATATTGCTTAAAATTCACTTCTCTCAGTCAGAATGATCTATCTATCTGTCTGCCTGTCTGTCTATCTGCAAAATTTTATTTCTAGAGCACCCATCACTGCACCATCTAATTATTAATTCATCCACTAGAATGTTTGCTGCAAGCTCACATCAAAGGCATGTAGGTATAACCAGAGTAAGTCAGTTGAAAAATGCAAACAGGTATTGTCTGAAATCTGCTGGCCAAGACATTTCCCTATATCTAATCCCAGTTTCCCAGGCCCTTTAAACTGCCGAACAACATTCACAAACCCAGAAAAGGGCAGGGGGCAAGGGGGGTGAAAATAAATGACACTTTAAATTTGCTCAGGGGTGACAAAGTTTGTAAGGAAATGGTAAAATCTGATATAAGGGAGAAGAGTGTGATTATTATTTGTCTTGCAGAGAGTCTGGGAGCCCCCAGCCAAGTGTCAGGACACTGCCTACAAGCAGCCGGTGAAAAGACCAGAATGGCTTAACAGCAGCTTTCCAGTAGGCAGGAGGCAGTGATAATACCTTGAGACAAGGCACAAAGAAAGGGATAGATCATGTCTTGAGAAACAGAAAAGAAACCAGTCAGAGAAGGGATTACTGGGATCGTTCAGGGAAAGGCAAGACGTGCAGAGAAGGGGCTGGCATTTTTGCCTAACACAAGTGAAGGCTGAAAGGGCATCTGCTGTCTGCGGCTAAAAACAGCAGAGGGAAAAGGAGGCAACTTCAGTCCTCCAGCTAACGAGCAACAAAGGAGGGCAAAGAGAGAAAAACATTTGTGGCTACATAGACCAGAAAGAAGAACGAGGTTCTTTGCCATCAGGGCAACCAGACCCACTGGTATTTGCGAGGACAAACAATAGCCAAACTGAAGATGCTCTCCACGCTGGAGAAGGTCACGGCCCATGGAGAGGACTGCACTGGTCGCACCGGCCATAGGCCATTGTGTCATGCCACCAGGGCTGCCTGCGTCCCTGGCCACTCATTTCCCAGACGTGCCAGGTTGCTCCTCGCCTGCCTCAGGCTGATGCTGGCCGGGCAAGCCCTGGCTGCCCCACAGAACTCGCTTCACCTGCCCAGCTGCAGGATCACTGACCTCTAGCAGAGGAGCAGTAACAGCCAGCAGTCAGTACCGGTCTCCTTTACCCCACCAGCACCTAACCGCAGCCTTGGCATGTGCTTTCACAGAAGTGGAAGAAATAAGTACAGATTTCACCGTCAGTTTTCTCATGGACCTTAAAACTTCCCTGGGTCAAAGACAGGGAAAAGCAAAGCACATCGCTGTCGGCAAACGTTTCATGAATGAGTCACTTTCCCCTCACCCTGGTTCCCCGCCGTCCCCACCAGGTGACAGTTCACGTGGGAGGATAAATATAAATAAAGAGAAGGAAGCTGAAGCATTTTGATGACTCATGTAATATTCATTTTGAATTAATTTGTACATGATTCTATAAAAAAGATACATTCCATAAGATTATTTTTGTGAGCTCTAATTTGCTGCTGGCAAGGAGCAGCGTTTGGGTCTTTTATGGGTATTAGTTCCATAGTGTATAGCAGGAGGCAGAGGAAGTTTAATTATGATTCACTGAGCCACATTGTGGGTATGTTTTAAAGCCACTTAATTAGTGTAGAAATATACAGCTGTAATTATCCTGAAATATGGCCTAATTAACCTATGGAAAACCCATACACGTGGCTCAGGAAACTTGGAAGCATTAATAGTCTATTAATATACCGGAGCTGACAGCCCATCACACTCACATTTGGGAACAGGAAGGCAGAAGCTCCTCCAGTGTGACCTCCCATTGAGAACAGCTACCCGTGGAAGGTAATGTCTGACCTTCCCTGTGCTGGGAAGGACTGTGGCAGGTCTGGTGCACCTCCTGCCACAATCTGTGTACGTGAGCTGGGGTGAAGTTGCTGTGGTCTGACTTTTCTACTGATCACCCCAGCCCCTTTCCTCTGTTCTGTCCTCTTCTTAAATCCTGAAATGCATCTCCCTACGTCTGCTGTCCTACATCCTTCCCGCTCACTGCAGCCCTCGCTAGACATTTGTGGAGGCTCAGGAAACACACAGGGTGTCCTCAGCCACTTCAGCCATGCCCTGTCATTTCCCGCTCTCTGGAACTAGAAACGATTAAATGCTGCAATGGACCGTTCTTTCGTGGATGACTTCCCATCCCTGGAGCGTAAAGTAGATATCAGGGAGATAGCTAAAGTGTGGCTAAAGCAAAAAAGGTGATGGCAAAAGGTCTCATGTTTATTCCTGGGTGTTAAAGCTGATAAAACCAGGAAGAACCAATTATCACTTCAAAGACACCTTGATATCACAGGGTTTTCCAAACCATCTTGCAGACCCAAGAAATCAGACTTGCATTTTGCCCTTGGAGCATTGCCTATAGGAGCCTTTACAAAGCAGAACAGCAAATTAATGCCCTGTCCCTCAGCCCCATCACTTTATAGATGAGGAAACCGAGGCACATGCCTGGAAATTAAATTCCCTGATGATGCTTTCCTTGTGCCCTGCTCTAACAATCAGATCATGCTGCCTCTTAGCTGGGAAAACAACCTGATTTTAACAGAGCTTCATCTTTCGGGAAGGGGCATTTACTTCCACTTGAGCTAAAGAAGCAGGAGAAAGACCATCTCTGAATTGGTAGGGAGGGGTGATGGGGGCTGAAAGGAGCGAGGTGGAGAGAGAAGACAGGAAGGCAGCAGCTGGTGTGAGGTTCTTCTTTAGGCAGAGCACATAACCAAATATTCAAGCAGCATCTTCATCCTTTGGTGATCAAAGCAACAGAAATTGAATCCGGCTGTAATCATCCACAGGGTAGTTTGCTTAAAATTCCCCTAATTATGGAAGTGCAGAAAATTACTGCTCTATGATGCACTGAATAGGAAATTGAAGGCTCCCACAACCCAACTGCTGCCACTGCAGCTTAAAGAGAAAAGACAAGGGAGGTTCAGGGAAAAGGAGAGACAAAGAAATACATGGGAAAGTGGCAGGATGTGTGAGCAGGGGGCCAGGGAGGGGAAGACCAAGACAGAAAGGTAATTGTCTCTCTCCCTCTGTCTGGGAGGCCACCAGAGGCCACCAGTTTTGGAGAGCTGTGAGCTAAAGAAAGCCCTGAGAGAAATACAGGCCTTGCTAAGGCCCTTCCACTTTGCCAGCAATAGCAATTCTGCTGTGACACACTTGACACTGTACCTCAAGCAATATTTTATCCAGAGCTTCTGGTTGAAACTCAGAGGACTCTTCTGAGTACCATTCTCTCTGATATGCGAGGGCGGGGTATCTCTGTATATAAATAATCTGAATTATTGCATCCCAGAGTGTTCTTCCAGCAGCAGTTTCTCATGATAGATGACAGCAGGTACCACAGAGGTCTCGGCCACCCAGCTGAGTCACTTAAGGACAAGGGGCTGGAAGAGGGTGTTTTGTCTTCAGAAGAGATCTTCTCTTTTAAAAATACCTGTCTCTTAGGGTGGTTCTCACGCCTGCTCAGAGACTGCCCTCCCCTCATCCTCTTCAGACGAGCTGCTGTGAAGTGTGGATCCCAGCTCAGCCCTGCCCTGCAACCTGGCCGAGTGGTCGTGCTGGGCGCATGGATAGCTTTCTTTTTTCATGGGTGGCTGAGTTTGTCTAAGGCTCCTGATGCCAAGTGACATCTCAAGGGGGCATTCTGTTTTCTGTGGCTCTTTTGTCCTATTTAAGCAGGGAGCATCCTTCAGTGTCTCTGGGGTCCCTCCTCTGGACAAACATTTGCTGCGTTGTGGTTCTCTAAGAGGGACTCAGAACACACTTGTCTTGCTCCAGATGTTTCATATTAGGTGTGAGAGAGAGCTGGCTCCATCTCTCTCAGGAGCACACACAGTCTGTGACTAAGAAGAACACTTTGCTTACTTAATATCAGTGTCATTTCTAAAGCCCTACATTCACTTAGAGTGAATGAGATCACCAGTGCAGTGCAGAGCGTGTGCTTCCTGCAGTCACAGGTGGCTCTTTTGGCTCCAGTTTCCTTCTCCCAGAACTGTGTGCTACAGTACATCAAAAGCGGCTTACAGGAGTCAAATCATCCTCCAGGGAATACCACCCCCATTAGAAACCAGCGCTGGGGCAGGAACACCACAAACAAGTGTAATTCATCCCACCAGCATGTTTCTACTCAAATAAATCCTCCACTTCTTTTGAAATAAACAACAACGGAAAATAACCAGTGACAGAAAAATGTATATTTTTGAAACTTCATCTGCAGAGGCCTTAGCAACTGTGGTGCAGCACCCATGAGCGATCTTCAGCCGAGGGCTTAGTACCTGTGACCACAGGAGAGTTCAGGTGGGAAGGGACCCCGGGGGGTCTGTAGCCCAACCTCCTGCTCAAAGCAGGGCTACCTGTGAGTTCAGAGCAGGTCACTCAGGACTTGATCCAGTTTGGTCCTGACAGCTTCCAAGGATGGAAGACTGCACAGCCTGGGCGATGTCTCAGGGCAATGATGGTAATGAGTGGTTTATGGGCTTAGCAGACATCAGTGGAAGAGGAGGAAACTGAGACTTGGAGAACATCGCGGCAGAACAACAGAGGGGCTTTTGCAGCAGAGTGTTTTGTTCTCCTTCAGTCATAAGCACTGGCTCCCCTTTGCTGTCACAGCTGCTGACTCCAGCAATAACACGAGAGAGTTGTCTGCCTTCCCAAGGTACCTCCAGAGCCGAGCCAGTTTGCCAGGCAGCTGTAAGTCTCAGGTCTGTCTTTGCACACATCCTGGCTTCTGTTTGAATTGAGGTGCCTGCAGTACCTGGTAATAACATGGGACATTAGTCTGCTGATGACTTTGCATAACAAGAGGATTGCAATTAACATGATGATCCTTTCTTGTGTTTGAGCACGTTGGCATGGGTCATGAAGTCGGTGTAGCAAAATGATCCAAAGGGAGTTATTTATCTAGCTGTAAAGGGGCCGTGTTCCTGCGGAAGCAAGAACTCCAGTGTAAGGTAGCTGCTTACGGCTGCATGTGTCAGTCATCGCTTGCCTCCGCTCGGGTGGCACCAAGGCTTATGCGTGTCTGCTGACTGCAGTATGATAGCGACCTGGCGCCCAGGGGAGGGCTGGCCTCCCTGGCTTGGAACATGCCCTGAAGCCTGCCAGTACTCTCATGTCCTGTGTCCCCTGCCTGGAAAAGCCAGATCTCTGCCTTGTGCAGAAATGTCTGACCCTGCCAGTTGAGTTCAAGGGATAGAGCGATTTCAATGCCTCAGGTTGGAGGAGAGAAACCCGGGTGAGTTAGGACACAATGTGTTCGGCTCTTGGCTGTGCTCCAGCAGGAGCCAGCCTTCCTCCTGAGCAACTCCAAGCGCCATGTCCTGGGCCACCAAACCACAGACACCCATAACATGCTCTCACTCACAGAGGCATTCCCCTTCTTTCCCTTCTCTCTGCAAGAGCCAGTATTGATTTCCCAAGGCAGAGCATCCTGTAAGAGCCTCTCGAGCCTATGTCTGAACAAATCAACGTTTGCTCCAGTCATTATCTGTGCAAAGACCTGCATGCCCAGGCACACACAAGCAGCAGACTGTGTTTGATGATATGCCATCTTCCTGCGACGGGAATCGATGTCTCTCTACTCCCTTTGCCTCCACCTCTCCTGCTGCCGCTGTAATCACTGGCCAGTAATAAATGAGAGGGATTTATGATTACTGTGTGGTTAACCAGCTTATGGCAATTAACCGAGATGTACCTGAAAGTTTGCTGGCAAGTCCCCAGGGATCCCGCTGTGTTGGAGGAGAAGTGAGGGCCTGTAAGAGAGAGAGAGGCTCTCTCACTTGGACAGCTTATTGAGATGCATCTCTCCCTGGTTAAACTAATTTTCTCTAATGAAGTGATAGGCTGATGAAGTGATGAAGTGATCAGGAGGGTTCTTTCATTAGAGATGTGTGGCAGGGAGCTTGCGTGGATGAAGGTGGACTTCCACTCTCCCCCCACTCCCTGTACAAGCACTACAGGGTCCCAGTCCCTGATCGGTCTCCAGGGGTTGGCACGGCAGCCTTATTTTGGGGAGCATGCAGGTGGGAAGGACAGATTGCCCCGGTGGGATTCAAGCTTTGCCCATACGGCCTCCCTGTTCTGTCCTACCTTGACAAAGTACCTATCACAGTGCTCTTTATCGAAGCGATGCCAGGACATGAGTTTTCAGACTATTTCCCACCACATTTCCTAAGGCCTCTCCACATTGTCCCACAGATAAATGCCTCCAAAAACAAATCCTCTTCTCCCCTGCCAGCACCAACCAGCACTCAAGCTTGCTTCATTCCTCCAGCTGGCTGGTTCCCAGCATCCACCCGCAGCAGCCCATCTGGAAAAGCCGTGCATATGTGTGAGAAGGGCAGCACCTCTGGAAACCTTCCCGCCGGCACTCATGCAGACACACAGCTGGTTGATTCTGGTACATTCAGGGCGATCTCTCGCAATCCCATTTGGATGCAAAACAGCATGGTGCCATCTGTATGTAGTGAGGGTTGATTTCAGCCAGAAGGAGTCTCAGCCTGTTATGGATAGCCATGGGACTTGAGCTGCAACACAGAGCTTTCCCCTTCCACTGAGCGGGAATAACTGTCTCCCTCAGGCTGTGCGCCTCCCACCCTGCAAGTTACACCAGAGTAAGTCCAAAGGGCTGAGCGAACCAGTTGCACACACACTACTGGTAGGAACAGGCTGAAACATGACCAGTCCTATCCTTCCTCTTTGCATGCCTGCACTGTCCTGCTGGGAGCCAGAGCAGCAGCCACTATGGATAAGGGGGGCACCTGGGAAGTTTGGGGTCCAGAGAGGGGGCCCTGAGTGTCGCCTTGGAGGGCAGAAACCGTGAGGACTGGATTCCATGAATGTGGAGCCTAAAGCCCAGGCTCAGGGAGACAGCAGGTGAGGAGCTTGCAAGCATTTCACACAGACTTTTTTCCTATCAGACTTCACCCACGTTTTCAGATCACATGAAGTTTTCCATTCTCTCTCCACCTCTCCCTTCGGAGCTGTATTAAAGTCCTGTGTCATTCCTGTCACTTGAAAAGACCATCCTTCCCGTTCCCTTTTCCCTGCAAGCATTATTATCCTAAGCAAGATTCCACAAAAAGGACATTTCAGTCTCTGCAGCATCTTTTTGGGGTCCTTTAACACTTAAAAAATGTAAGTAGGGTATTAACCATGCGAGAACTGCTCTTTCTCAAGGAGGAACAGTGCTTTACCGGGATGTAAAGCTCTGCAATGGAAGAGTCTGGATATCCAAATCAGCTATCCTCCCTTCTTACACTTCAGATGTAACATGCATGGTCAGTGCCTCTTTTGTATGTATCTCATTGTAAAGCCGGATGAATACAGGGTTTTAAATACTCTCATCACACACTGTTGCACAGTACTATCTTTCTATTTCTTTAGCCCAGGTTTTTCCCTCCCGAGCTGTGTATTTGATAGTCAACTTCCAATACAGTTTGAACCTTGTTTTGCATAACTCTAAATCATTTCGTTAATGAAAAAAACCAAACCACTATAAAACAAATATAAAAAATATGAACAGCTAATCTTTCCCTTATATTGCAAGGATTAAATAAACAGAAATATCAGCAGAAAGTATTCTAGACACGTTGGGCTGCCATAAAATTTAGTAGGTGAACTGTTAATTTACATATTCCCAAAATGCAATAGGGTGACACTTTTGAAATTAAAAACTGATGATACGAATGGCATTTAAAGTTCATTTAATATTATTTGTTAAAATTCCACTGACAAATCTGTCATATGTATAGCAGATCCTATTACTAGAAGAAGAAAAAAAAAGCAATTGAAATCAAAACCCACCCCAACACTGAAGGGTCTATTAAGGCAGTAGATGAGAATTTGCATTATCAAATAATCCTAACAGGAGATTTTATAAATGGAAATGTAAACTGTAGAGGGTTTTAAATGTTAATTTATACCAATAACTAGTTTTATAAACAGACTTGACTATGTTTCTCCTAGAGACAATAAGAAAATGTTTCCCTGGGGGATTGGGAGTACCCAAACAGCAGCAGTTGTATTTCTGAATAAGAAATCTGCAACCACCTGGGATTCAGATGAAGAAGTGCAGTCGAATGGATAGTGCAGTGCACGGTCTGTCAGTACAGTGGGTTTGTCACTGGCCCTGCTTCTTGCTTTCTCTGTGACTCTGAGAAAGGCCCTTTCCCACCCATTTCTGACGTGTAGGTCTTGCTTCCCATAGGAATGTATGGCACCACTCACAGAAAAAGCCCAGTCTCATGCTATCTTGCCGCTATAATAATACCGTCAACCCTTTGATGCTGCTGCAGCAGCAAATTCTCATTCTCTCTGATTTAATGCCTAGCATGGAATCCCATCCATTGTAAGGAACCCCATCCTGCAGGGACTGCTGCTGGCTCTCCCAAAAAATCGTCCTGGGTCTCTGGATCCTAAAAACCAAGTGAATCCCTACTGCCAGGTAGCAATACAGAGCTAGTGATCCCCAAGCCGACATAGGAGATGCTGCAGAACACTGAAAGGGAAGCCATCCCTTGGCCTGAAGCTTGGAAAATGGTTTCTACTGACCAAAAAGATGCAGAGAAAGACTCCTTCTGCACAAAGTGAAGTATCCTGATTTAAATGACAGATGGCTCATGCACCACCTAAAAGAAGCTAGATATTTGGATTTCTTTTTGTTTGTTTGTTTATTTCCCCCTTACATAAATATGGAAGGAAAGCATTGCAGGTGAAATGGTGCATGGAAATTAATCTGGTTCATAGTCCTCATAAATATTAACAGTGTAGTAAATATGTAACCTTATCCGTTTTTCCCTCTCCTTTCATCTCTTCTAAGTTATTTTCACCAGGGAAGGTTAAGTAGTTGGGGTGGTTGTGTTGGTAAATGAGACCATGGCAAAAGGGAAGGTTTTCATCCAGACCCAGTACCTGCAGCGGTGTGATCAAAGCCGTGCTACCTATGTGAAAAGTGATTCTGCACCACATTGTGTGGCTGCAGAGTATGGTCTGAGGAAGGTTCTACCCCACCAGCTCCATTGGCCACAGGGGTAAACTGAGGCACCAAGGGGTGCTGCAGTTCACTCCCAAGTCTGGGGGTGACAGGTCCTGGTGCTCTGACCTTGCCAGTAGCCAGGGCATCTCAGAAACAAACTTCTCAGGGCCAGTCCAATATCGGTCTGCTAGAAGAAGCACTTCCTCCCACCCTGTACCCTGCAATGCACCCACCTCTCTGCTCCTCCCTCCGTGTCTCACCTTGTGCCTGGAGCTGCACAGAGAGGAGAGCCCAAAGCCAGCCTACCTGCGCTTCCCACCCAGTGTTTTACTGTGAGGAAAACAAGTTCAAATGCCTGGTTTTGTCCTGCCCTTCTACCGCAGCTTAAACCATCAGTCTCCAGTCCCTTGCTGCCAGAAAGAGAAATATTAACAGGCTCGCTTTCTCTTTCTTTCCTTTCTTTCTTTCTTTCTTTCTTTCTTTCTTTCTTTCTTTCTTTCTTTCTTTCTTTCTTTCTTTCTTTCTTTCTTTCTTTCTTTCTTTCTCTCTTTCTTTCTTTCTCTCTTTCTTTCTTTCTCTCTTTCTCTCTTTCTCTCTTTCTCTCTTTCTCTCTTTCTCTCTTTCTTTCTTTCTCTCTCTCTTTCTTTCTTTCTTTCTTTCTCTTTCTCTTTCTTTCTCTTTCTTTCCTTCTTTCTTTCTTTTGTGCTCTCTCCCTCTCTCTTCCTCTTTGTTTTGCTTTCTCTCATTCTTTCTCTCTTTCTCTCCTTCTTTCTCTCTTTCTTTCGCCATTTCTTGCTTTCTTTCTTCCATTCAAGAAACCATCCCCTTCCAAACAATTTCACCAGCTAAACAACTGAGTGAGAAATTAATAGGGACTTTCATTTGCACTGTAATAAAGTGTGTGCATGTTTGGGGGAAACAGGGGAGGAAAACTTCATCTACAGATTAAAGCAACAGGCCTTGTCTCCAACAAATTTGGTTAGGGCCTTGGAGGATACTGACACATGCCTTGAGCTTGACGAGAGCTTTGTGCCAGAGGAGTGACTTGAGTGAAAAGGGCTCTGTGGCATGAAATGCAAAAGTGGGTTTATAGCACTAGGATTTATCTGTGACTCCGAGCACTCACAATATTACTAATATGACTATTAGAAAAGCAAATGGATGGAACCATTAGGCCATATAATTCCTCAGCGGCTGGTGCAGCTATAAAAAGTGAGGGTATGTGGGCAGGGCTCCTAAGTGAACTCAGGCGACGGATGCCCCGAGTGGTACCAGGGGGAGATTGGGACAGGGAAGGGTCAGTGCTCCTTGCTGAGCAGCAAAGGAGAGGACAGAAGAGGGACATTCTCCTCAATGAGGAAAGGGTCTGCTGAGTCCCTCCGACCTGCAGGGGCTTAGGGGTGAGTGGTTGTACACAGCACCGTGTAACATGCTGCTTCCTCTGCTTAGCCACGCTCCCTGCAGAGCATGCCTGTGTCACTTCGAACCTCTGCTGCAAAAAGCTGCTGAGGCTGGAGACACTTGCAGGGTTTCCATTGCATACTAAGCTTCTGGGTCACAGGGGGATGTTCTTCTCACGTGGTCCCATTCGTGACAAGGGAGGGAGAACCTGCAGCACCCCGCAGCCAGCGCACAAGCCTCACACAGCTCCTCAGGGGAGAAGTGCTTGTGCTGCTGCTGTGGTGTGCCCCTTTGGCAGCTACTGGTGTCAGGAGAAGCAAATCAGCATGACAGATAGCTCGTTCTCACTTGTCCCTGGGCCACAGCTATCCCAAGCTGAGCCGGTGCTTTCCTCAAGGCTAAATCCATGTCTCAAACTGCAAGCTGTTTGGAGTTCCCCTCGCTCCACACACCTCTCTGCTCATGCCCATCTGTGCCACTCTGCAACATGGAGAAAAAAAAAAAAAGAAAAACACAAAAAAACAAACCAAAACAAACATTTCAAGAAGAGGAATGCCTTCTCCAAGGCATCCTGCCTCCTCAGATAGCCCAGGGCTGATGCAGTCAGAGAGCTGGCAGCTGGGCTTGCTTATTGAACAAGGCAAACCCTCTGCCAGGGAGCCTGAGTTGCCTCCTGTTACATGCAGACCAGCACAGAAAGATCTGTAAAATCAGTGCAAAGGATTTCGCTGTCAGACCTCCAGATAGGGGCAAGGTCCTTCCTCACCGGTCTGGTCCTCTCACAGCAGAGAGTAACCACTACGGAGGTGTGGACCCCTTCCCCTAAGCTCCTCAGTCACCATCCTGCCTGGCAATTTGCACAGCTGCTCCTTCTATTGCCTCTAAGTCATCTGTGCCTCTAGCAATGACACTGAGACTGTGCAAAGTCTTGTGATGCTGACAAGTAGTATGGAACTAGCAAGAAGATCTGAAGCAGCAGGCTCGATCGCATCTCTTCTTTCCAGTTCCTGAGAGTCTGGGCCAAGCCTTGTGTCCTCCACACCGAGCACCAGCAGAAACACCTTTGTGGTTCATGAGCCAGAAGAGAGAGCAAGAGAGGCAGAGAGAGACCTACATAGAGACACACACTGTTTAGGAAAGGACTGTTTCTCTAGTAATTAACACTTGTGTCCTGCTGGTTTTATTTCATGTGTCCATGTTTTCCATCCAACAGTGCAAATGATGTAGGTTTCAAAGCAATCATGCCATTTTCTGTTAGCTGATCTTTTAATGCCTAGATTTATGAAAGATGGCACCCTATATTTTTGTATTTGCATGGATCATTGCTGGATTGGAACTTATCCTGTTTTCATGAAAGGATTCCTCCCTTTTTGGCAGAGAAAACGAGTTTGTTTTCAAATCTAGCCTATGTGAAAGATCACGTGGCCATGAAGAAAATCTTGAATCAGTTCCAAATGGTGAATATCATGAAGGCAGATTTGTACCAAAACCTCTAACACTTGCAGTTTCAGATATTTTCAGCCGGGAAAACCCTCAGCTTGGCGAAATTTCACAGAGAAGACATATTTCATTGGCATGAGTTTTCCCAAAAGACAAAATTGTGAATCATATACAAAAGAAGAAGAAGAAGGAAAAAAAGCTGCTAAGACTTTATACAACATTGCCATATTTACATCCTTGAGCAGCTTCCCTGAAAAGCAGCCATCACTGGAGAGGAGCAGAGCAGAGAGCCAAAAGTCTGCAGAAATGTATCAGGTGAGGATGCAGATGGGTCCTTGGAAAGTTATTCAAAATGAGGGAAGTAGAGGAGGCAGATGAAAATGGTGGCAGAATTGTACTGTGGCCCTAGCTTTTGTCCAAGCTACCATGAGTAATCAGATATTGGAAATAACATCTCTCTGAAATCAAACCACTCATCTTCCTCAGTGGAGATGGATTCCACAACCCAGCAGCTGTCCTCTGTGCGACACAACCTTGATTCAGTCCCTTCATGCCCCTATATTTCCTTTAATCACTCTTGTGCAATCCATTCCCTTTCTGTACTGAAGCCGTCGGTCCTCTTCAGAAGTGTGGAGCTTGGGCAGTAATTGTTCTGTCGCAGACTGATATCTCAAGAGAGGCAGCTCGGGTCTTAGCAGCAGAAAATCCAGAGGCAAAGCTGGAAAGCTATTAATGTTTAACACACAGGGAGGCTGCTGTCTGTCAGATGCTCCGATCACCCTGAACTTGGCAGGCAGAACGTGTTAGTATATCTGAAGCTGCCGAAGGACTTATCAGCCTGGCAGGACAAGGCATACCCATCTCCCCTTCTGCTGCGTATCTAGCATAGACATAACGAAGGGGACCCTCTGGAACGGACACAACCAGGCCCATGTGTAGCTTTAACACATCAGCTCCCTGCAGCCTCAGGGGAGGACTGAGTTTGCATGGAAAGTCTGAGATGCAGCGAGATCTTTGCCAGCCCCAGCGGGGGCTGCAGCACGTGGTGAAGCACAGGACAAATGCTCCTTGCTGCTCCCGGTGATGCTGTTCCCAGCAGAGACAGGCTGGGACCAGTCCAGAAGAGAGGGCAGGGGACTTGCTTATGGCCCAAGACTGAGGCAGTGGCAGAGGAAGGTTTCCCAACTCGAATGAATTGAATTTGCTTTGTTAGTGTGGGCGAAACTGTGGCGTTGAGCCTGGGGCAAACTGCTCCTGCTTCTGAAATAGCCATGGGACAACTGGAGGAGTCTGAGGGGCACCTGGTCCCTTCCTCAGGGCACAATCAGGACAGCGTGAGCTGCAATGCTGAACGACCAACTGCTTCCAGCAGACCGGCTATTTTCAGGAGTAGCTCAGAGTTACTTTGCCTGGCTCAGAAGGAGGTCTGGCATGGGACATAAAGCCTGGGCCTCTTGAGGAGAACCCAGCCTGGAAGAAATATAAAAAAATTAAAATTAAACAGACTAAAAGGCCCTCTTGCATTATCCTCATGTTTGAGTACTTAGCTTCAGTCACATACTGAGCTTTCAGCCTTTTTTTGATTTCTGATCCCATTAAGTTTCCCATATAGGAATAGTTTTTCTGACCCCTGAAGACCTCAGTTAAGCCTGCTGACAAGAAGTTGGCTTTTCGTATTTTCTTCTTGCAGCTCCTTATATATAATCTGTTGACCCCAACAATCTTCAAAGTGCAGGTTGAAAACCACTGACCTGTAGCATTTTGGTGTCTGCCACCTCAGCACCTACCTTAAAACTGCTTCCCAACACCAGAGGTTTGAAAAATGTGTTATGGGTCCAGATTCCTGTATGGTACTACCCAGCCATGTGTGAAAGTGATTCAGACAAAACACAGGGAGTCAGGAGGTTGAGACCTGGATTTGGTGGTGCTGATGGCTCTCTGATGACTGTCTAAATGGCCCCATTTAGTTGTGGAGATGCTGGCTGTGTCTGTATCTGAGGAAGATCATGCTGCTGTACCTCAGTAAAGTATTTTATGAGCCCTGCTGGAAGATGCTAGGCTAGTGCAGAGTGATATTGTTTTGATAGCACCCTGTCCTGATGGAAAACCTTGTGGTTTTCCATGTAGGAGGAAATATTTCTCTAGTAGCCCACAAAATAACACCTTACTTCACCCCCTGACTTTTGATGCCCATCAAAAAAAGTGCACTGACAGAGATGCAATCAACATCAGCTCCTGCAAGTGTTGACTGCATTAGGCAGGCTCTCACAGGACTTGCTGCTGACACTCAGCGATGTCCCCTTTCCCCCCAGCATGCCTGGCTCCTGCCACCTCCCGTCCCCAGCCAGAGCAGAGGGAAGGAGAGCTAGACAGGCGGGGAGGGTGGCGGCTGGGTGGCAGGTTGGGGCTGTTGGAGCACAATGGGGCATAATACATGTACCTAACCTCTGCTATTGTGACTCCACTCCAGGCCACCCCTTTGCTATGCCCACCAGCACTTGTTAGGTGCAGCTGGGACAGGCCCCTGTCCCTTTCTCCAGCTCCTGGTCTCTCCCCCACCTCTGCTGCCTTTTATCCTCCTTGTTTTCAATTTGCAAATCTTCCTGTGTTCATTTTGCCTCCTGCCAGGAAAGCCTGAAACCTTTGAATCTAAGGTAGATTGTGTCCAGCCAGCCTGTATTTGAGTCCCCCTTGCCTTGTGGAATAACTATTTCAGCTGCAAATGAGCTCCCTGCTCTGCTGCACCTGGAAAAGTTTTCAAATGGTGTTCAGGGTCTAGCAGGTGTCAGCAGATCCATTCTGGCACGCTAACACCCAGTTAGCATGCTAACGCCCTCCAGTCCCGCTTGGGCAATGCCTAGCTCTCCTCACCTCTCCGCCTGGACTGGCAAGCTCTCCAGTTCCTCAGCCCTAAAGCAGCTTTTTTGATGCATCATCCGACAATGGAAACGCTAACCAGAATGAACAGGGTGGCTGGGATCAAGTCTTTGCTTCAACCACTAATTCCTTTAGTGAGCCTGGAGACATACCTACTCATAAACTCAGATGAATGTGCCTTTCCATCTCTGTAGCAGGCAAGGAGGAATCGTATTTTGTTGCACCTGGTGCAGTTGGAAATATGTAGTTTTTAGTTGCTGTGGTGAGTGCTTTCAGGCATTGCTAGCTCAGGAGAGAATCCAGGAGATAAAGTTAAAGGTTAAGACATCACTATGGAGACAGAGGTTGTGAATACTCTGTTATCAGCCAGGGGATTCCTCAAAGTCCTACAGGAATGGGGTTACATATTGCACAAACCCATTGCAGGCTGTCTCCTACAGCATCTGAAACACTGCTCAAACCACACTTGGAGCCAGGACTTCTCAAGACTGAAGCTGTGTGATGCCTCTGGCATAGCTTTTCCAGATGATGTGGGCCAGGCCATTCTAGGAGGCATGAATGTAGCAGAGCTATCCTGCCTCTGCAAAGTTTTAAGCATCCAAATTTCTGGGAAGAGAGGGTGCAAAATAGAAGGGGCTGGGCAGGGGCTGTGAAGTACACAGACCTTCCCCTAGACTGCGCCTCCTCTCTTGGCTCTGCAAACACAGATGCCCAGCCAGAAGGAACCATTGATCGGCATGACTAATGGGGACTTTAAGGAGGAAAGTGTGCCAGATCAATATGCAATCCACAGTACATGAATCACTCCAGCTTTTCCAATTTATTCAGCTCCAAATCAAATGAACGAACAAAAGATAAATATATAGCCACAGGGAGGCTGGGGGTGGGGGGGTGAGGAAGGCAGGTGGGGAGGCAGACTCTCATAAGGGATAATTAACTAGCTTTTATCATTCTAACAAAGCATTAAGCCAGTAAATCTATGGAAATGGGAATACTCCAGAGAGTCGTTACTGGCATAAAGCAGAGACTCCAGAGTCCTGCTCCTCTTCTCCAAGTGGCTTGGGTTGAGGAGGCGAAGGCAGAGCCGCCCATAGAGCCTGACACAGCCCCTGCAGCTGGGAGAGCGGCATCCCTGCCTTTCCAGCAGTCAGTATGCTGAAGCTTCAGCCTCCCCGCTGCACCCTCAGACCTCCTGTAGGCTGGGGGAAAGCATCTCGCTGGCTAGGGGTGCATAAAAATTAGGTTGATTTAATTCAATAAAGGAGAAACAGGAGAAAACTTATATTCTGGAGTTGAGTCAGAGAAACCAACTATTTCCCGTTTGGGTGAACTTGGAAGTTCCTTATGTTCAAGTCAGAATATTTAGGTTGGCTTTGGGGATTATCTTGTGGATGGTCCACCCTTTTGCTTTTCTGCTTTCTTTGGGGTGAAGGTTATTATTAGATGACAAAATGTGGTTTTAAAATGAGAGATAGTAAAGTTTTGTCTGATACAAGTAAATGCCAGTTCAGCTTTTTACAAAAGAAAGTATTTAAAGCTTAAATATGTAGACATGCCACATGGTTTCATTATCCCTCAGACCTTCATTTTAGGGCTTTATTTGCTATTTCCTCAAAAAGAATAAAACTGCTGTGAGATCATGTGCCCCTGCAAGTTCTTTTCCAGCTCGTCCCTCTCTGACTGCCCCCTTCTTGTCTTTCTCTTGACTTGGCCAGGGCTGAGGTTCAGCTTCCTCCCCACTTCTTCTCTGGCTGCAGTGCTGGGCCAGGGAGGCTCATGGAAACAGAAACCCACTCTCATCACAGCCAGGCTGTGGTGGGACTTTCCCAGAAAAGCAGCAGGACAACATGGCCTGAAACTCCCAGCAGCTCCCATTAGCTGCCTCTATGCAACAGTCTCTCCTTGCCATCGCCTGCGCTCATCTCTCTTTGCAGCAGCCCCTCCCTTTTTTTGCCTTATGTCCCCCCCCAAAGTGTCACAGTACCTGAACGTCCCCTCATTTTCAGTCTCAGAGCAGTGGTCAGGTTTGCCCAATGCATGTTCCGCATAAGTAGGGGCCAGTCTCAGGAAACTCAGCTGAACATCTCTTGTCTCTCTGACCCATCTTCTTCTCACTGTCCATCAGCAATCATCCAGACAGATGACTGCACTTCCCTTCCTCATACTGCCTTCCCATCCCCCTGTGCTGTGGGGTTTCTCAGCAAAGAGATCTCTGGCTTTGCAAAAATGAATGCTGTTCCACTGCTCCAGCCTCCTGATTAATTACTTATCCAACAGGATTTGCTCTGCTTATTATCAACTTCATTAACAGGATAGTGATGGGGAGGGAGAGGCCTTCAAGGAGGGGAGCCAAGCATCTCAGGCAACAAATTTTATTTGTTTTAGTATGGAAATATTTGGACGAAGCCCATATTAGCTTCTTTCAGGCTCTGCCAATGTCTTCTGTTCCTTCTCCTCTGTTTCTGTTCTGGCTTCAGGTAGTCCCTCTCCTCATGGCTTCCATGGCATTGCTTCACCCAGACCTGGTGGTAACCCCACACCTTCTGTGGCTGTACCTTCATCCTGTGGCTCCCACTACCTCTCACACCTTCTGCTCTTCCCTCATGCAACCTCAGCCTCATAGCAGCTCTTTGCCACCCATCGTGAGCCTCCTCCCCCTGCTACATGCAGTTTTTACACACATCTGATGAGATGTCCTGCTCAGGAGCACAGGACTCCCGCAGAAGAAAGAAATGAGGTCACAAAGGAAAGAGGGGAGGGAAGAGAAAGCAGGAAAAAAATCCACAGGTTCTGAAAAATATTGGGATTTGATTCTGAGCACTTTCTCTCCCCCAGGCCCACATAGGCAGAAAAGTAAGTTTAATTAAAACTGCATTAATTCTTCTCATATTGAGCTGATGGGCCTCCTGGAGCCATCTGTCTCTGACAAAACCATGTGTGTGATGTGGTGTTCTTTCTGTTCCAACCAACAACCAGCACTGCAGTGCTACAAAATAGGGCTTTTCTCATCATGAGGTAGGAAGGCAGCCCCATCCCACACAGCAGAGACAGTGCCCAGCCTGGCACGGCCAGCATGGCAAGAGAGACTTCTCCTAGAGGTGGGCACTGGGCACAGAGACTGCAGGGTCTTGCATAGCTGAGTGCTGCAGACATATCTCGGTGTGGTCATGTCACACCATACAGAGAGAAAAAGGATGGGGCAAAACCGATCTTTTTTTACAAACAGAAATCCATCTCAAATTGAGGTAAGAAGTCAATGTATTGCCAATTTTCCCAAGATGACCAGGAGAAATACAGTTTAGATTGGGTCACTCCACACTTTACTCCAATAACTTTAGATTGTTCCATTTTGATTTTGAGCTTTGGGGTATTTTAAAGCATACAAGTTTAAACTTCAAGTGAAACGGTAAATTTCAGCTAAGACTCTCCCAGACTTTGTGCCTTGATTGTATGAGACTGGGGTGCCTTGATAATTTTCAGACTATGTTTTTCCACCCTGGAAAATTCATCATGAATGCTTCCAAATCTTGAATAGTTCTATTGCAACAAATCAGCACTTTTCAGTGAAGGACAAAAATGCATCTCAGTAAAAAATTTGCCACTGTGTCTGCCTGTCAGAGGAAATCTCATGCTCACCATTCTCCTTCCAGTTCTCTTGTTCCCTCTTAATCACCCCTCATTCCTGACCATAGTATGTGACAGCTTCCCACCCTCTGCCATACAAACACACGCTTTGCTGAGACTGTATTTTGGAAAGCTGGCATGGGAAGGGCAGAAAAGCCATTGATTGCTTTAAAGGCTCAGCTTAAAGTTATGGGGACAATCTCAGGTGCAGCTTCAACTTCCCTAATGGCCAAGAGATCCAGTTGTTTTTTTCTAGGCTCCCCTCCTGTACAGAAAGAGATCCTCCCTTTTCCACAGCCTCAGGATGTCTCTCACTGGCATATGCCCTCTTGCTTGCTGTCCTCTTTACTGTTCCTGCTGGGAACTTCTGTTCTGCCCAGCGACGTGCTGAGGAGGGAAAAGGGGCTTTGTTTCCATGTCAAGATTTTTAATTTCCCCATGTGGCGATGGTATCATGGCCCTGACAGTGTACTAAACACACGTCTTATCTCTCTGCCCATGGAAAAGCAATATCAATTTTGTGGTGTTAAGGGCTGGAGTGAGAACAATGCGCTGTGCATTGTTAAACAAGCCACCAGCCCTGTGCTGTACAAGCGGAACAAGTGTAATCGGTGATACAGACTTTCAGCATCATTATGGCTCACTGGTAAGCACAAAAACCTTCCCTGTCCTCCCTCCCTCGCCTTGAGTATCTTATATTGTAACGGCCCTTGAGATTAGCCTCACACCTTCTTGCTAGAGGGAGACTCCCCCTTTGCCACCTCTGCGCTTCAGTCAACCAGATGTCCAAGTGAAGCCCATGCCAAATTACAGACGTGGTTTGCTCATGAGTCCCCCTGTGATGTCCCCTCCCTGCAGGATGCATGCTAGTGAGCCAGCAACTCTAATCATGTCAGTACGCTTTGGCATCTATGGAAAGATCCACGTGAAACAGGTCACAGAATCACAGAATCACGGGGGTTGGAAGGGACCTCTGGAGATCATCCAGTCCAACCCCCCTGCCAGAACAGGGTCAGCTACAGCAGGTCGCACAGAACAGCGTCCAGGTGGGTTTTGAATGTCTCCGGAGACTCCACCACCTCTCTGGGCAGCCTGTTCCAGTGCTCTGCCACCCTCAAAGTCAAGAAGTTCCTCCTCATGTTCAGATGGAACTTCCTACGTTCAAGTTTGTGCCCATTGCCTCTTGTCCTATCACTGGGCACCACTGAAAAAAGACTGGTGCCATCCTCCCAGCAGCCTTCCTTTAAGTCACACAGCTCCAGTTCCAGTAGCCAGGATGCACAATCTGGGAAAGGCATGGGGCCCTCCAGCTATTGGTTTTCCTCTCCATCTTCTTCATCTTCGCACTGTGGTGCTGCACCCTCCAGAACTTCAGGCAGTCACCCTGCCTGCATGCATGTCAGCAAAGCCTCTGATCTAGTTTTGACAGCAAAGTGCTTGAAAGGGAAGTCTTGAAAACTGAACTCTGCTCTGACAAATAGCATCAGGCATGAATTTATTAAATCTGTGCAGCTGATGCTGCCCCCATCACCTGTTTGATGCACGAAGGCCTCCAGCAGAGCAAAGCCCTTAAGCATGCGTCGAGCTTCAAACAATCAAGCTGTCCTACCGAGTTCATTGGGAACGAGGCAGGTGGGAGCAGGGCCCTGGTGAGGACTCCGGGATTGTCAATCTGAGCCTCTTGTTCAAGGACAGCGTTTACTTAATGCTGGTATCAAAGAGTTTAAAGGGATAAACTTCTGCCAGGCAAAAGCCCAGTATGAATCAGGTTTTATCATTAAACAGCCCCCCAGCAGAAACATATGGCTTTTGCCACAGCAGAGCCCCTCCAGTAGCCCCCAGATTGTGCTGGGGATACACCACTCTTGTACAGGTTGCGAACTGCCTTCACAATAGGAAGCCCCAAAGAAGCCATGCTCCTGTCCATCTCCACCTCGGAGCCAAGCAGCCCTTCATATATTCTCACAGCGAGGTGACGAGATCTGACATACGATAAGCCAGTGCACAGGAGGAAATGACCATGACCATTAGTTAAACCCTGCTACCGTGGCTTTAACATCCCCCAGCATGGAGCTGTGTCCAGCAGGCAGATCTTGTTGAGGGAACCAAGGATGTTAGTGAGGAGAGCTTGGAAGAGTCTATAGGATTTGTTCTAGTGTTTAACCCCTCACTGACTGGTCTCACCATTGGAGATTGCCACTGTAAACTCCCATCCAACTGAGCAACCTATAGAACCACATTGTCACCCTGTCTTCAACTGGTTTGAAGTGGGGAAGGGTCATTGCGTGGAGCCTCAATGACAGCACAAAGTACCCTGTGTGTTTCCCCAGAGCTCTCCCACCAACTGAGACAGAGAGGGAACTGCCCCCATCCTCCCACCTGTGCGTGCCCTTTTTTTTAAAAGGCAGATTGTAATGCTCTGAAGTCTAATTGCTTCCCTTAGCAGACAGATTCACATAATGACTATGGTGTTTTGAAATGTTGAATAGCAGCTGTGTATCGGTAATATCTCTAGAGCAAGGTCAACTGCTCTGCAGTAAAACTCTATCCTGCCTTTCATATCCCATCAGCACAATCAGTGAATTGGACTCCTCTCCAAATACTAAATGTGGCAGCAAACTCCAGAATGAGCTTCCTTTGAGAGCGACAGGCTCTGCTTTCTGAGCCAAGACTGGATGTGCGTTCTGGATGCTGCGTTGCTGCTGTCTCCCCCGGTCCCTGCTCAGGGCTGTTTCCAGCCCCTGTTGCAGCCAGGTCAGGCAACATGCTCAATAGCAGCATTGATCAATATGGCCAGGCAGGCAGAAAGATCACAGTGACCCAAAGATGTACAGAAACTGATGGCAAAGCCCACCTCCCCACAGCTTTTCACCCTGGTCTTCCAAAACCACACTCCCTCTCCATTCATGAAGCCTCCAAAGCCTTGGATCTGCCACCGCCTTCCCAGGCAGCAGCAGCAGCCATGGCCCAACCGAATCAGCCTTTTTTTGTCACCCTCCATTGCGGAGAGAGTCCCTCTGTTCCCTGCTTGTGCTCACCATGGCAGACAGGTGAATGAACACTGCAAGGTCTGGAGGAGACAGACGTGAAAAACCACCTTTTCACGAGGTGAAGGTTGATGGAGCAGGCAGGGGAGGGTACACAAAGCTAGAGGAAAGCCCAGCTTTGCTGATAGAGCTGTGCACATAATGCAACACTTCCACTACAGGTACTCATAGTGCTTGACAGGAAAAACACTCCTTGGAGAGTCTGACCCAGACTAGCAAAATTCTTTCCCTGCTCACCACTGCAGAGGCCAGATGTGGCCAGATGAAGCATGCCCACTCTGCCTGAGCCTGTCAAACCAATCTTTGCCTTGACACGGGTACCTTCAGTTTGTTTCTGCTTTCATGTCTCTTTAAAATGGAAAGGAAGAATGAGGAAAAAATCGGTTTCAACAAGTTTTCATTTCCTCCTCTCCTCTTCTTAAACAGATATTCATAAAACCCGTGTCTGTTTTCCCATGGCTAATTAGCAGTGCAGATAATAAGCTGGTTTCATGGAGTTAGCATGCATCAATGTCTCTGTTAACTGGGTTAATTACACAGTGGATGGGCATTTGTTTCCTGTGAAGACAGACTGATGATGAGAACGTGTCTTGGTTTCCCAGCAGATGCCGCAGTGCTTGGGAACACGCAGCACTGACCACGTCTGATGGGAGTATCTGTGGACTTCACCAGTGGTGTTCTTGGGACTTGTTCATGCTTCCTGCCAGCACCCATGGGCAAGGAGGGAGAGACGATGAGAGAAAGGGAAGGACAGATCTGCTCAGTGGCATTGAACTGCCAAGGTCCGACCAAGCCCTGAACTTGTTCAGCAGAGCCAGGGGAATACACTCTCTCCCCTTTCTGTGCCAGTAATTTGTCACACCTGCTTCTAGAGTTACCAACCACTGATCTGCAGCCAACAAGCCAAACTTCATCTCAGCTTGCTCCATTCAGCCTGTCCTGCTGAGTCTCAGAGCAGCTCTCTGGGGCAGTGAATGGTGCAACGGGACAAGGAGAGGAGGAAAGAAGTGGGAATATAATTGCTCTCTTGAGTGGGAGCACCCTGAGCAAGATACCCCTCACCGGACAGCAAGGCCTGCGGGCGTCTGTGAGCGTTTTGCCAGGAGAGCTCCCATCACAAGTCCCTCTCTGCCAGAAGACATCCACAGGCTCTGGGCACGCAGAGCGCTGCTGTCAGCGCAGGCTCCAGCAGCCGAGCAGCTGGTCAGAGCTGTGCCCGCAGAGGTGGTGCAGTCAGCACCTGCGTGGCACAAACCACCTCCAGTTCAGGCGCTGGGTGTTCTGCAGATTTCAAGCAGGTAGCTGGAGGCACCATCACCAAAATCAAACCCGAGCGTTCCCAGCCACAGCTCACTCACCGTCCCTGCTGCTCCCTGCAGTATTTTAGCATTCAGCCTCGCTTTTCCCATTTCCCATTATCTCTGACAGCTGGGTAAAGCGCATGACCCCCAGCACCGTCACAGGGATGCTGCATGCTGCTCCTCCATGCGGGCCAGTACTGGGGGGCGAGGGGGGGCCAGGGAGCTCACCGGTGCCATGCTGTTGCCATGCCAACCCCATCCCCACTCTGCCGCATCCTGCCGGGTGTCCTGCCTCCCTGGCTTGTTCTGGCAGGTTTTCCTCCCTTTCCAGGAGGTGGAGAAGGGTTACAGCAATAACCTCTCTGATGGGGAGTGGGGAGGGAAGGTGGAAAGGCCTGCATTTTCCCTTCAGTGGGTGCATGTAGTTAATTCAGGTGGGGAAGAACATTTCCCCCCTAGGCCCCAGAGGCAAACTCTAGGTGTGAGCTAGGGGATGGAGCTGCAGAGGGATGGCTCTTCAGTGGGTAGAAATCCATTTCATTTCTCCAGCACCTATCACAAGGCAGTGCAGTGTGCCCAGGTCCTGGCTGCACTCACACTCCCCAGTTGCAGTCTGACCTCCAGCAAGAGGAAGAGATACAAATAAAACTGGAAAGCATTTCAATATGCCATGTGGCTGGCTAACTAAACAGGAAGAAAATCTGGGTTCTCTCAGTTTTCATTCTTAAAATGCCCCAGGAGATTGTGTGTGCATGCACAAGACAGTACAGTGTACACACACATGGAGAGAGACCAAAAGAAAGTGTGAATACATGGTCAGCCTTCAAAGGGTTAAGAGCAACATCTCTGTTGGCAGAGGAGAGAAAGGAGAGATGAATTCACAGGCTCAAGAGCAATTTCAGAATCCACTCAAGCTTCATGCCACTCTGTGAAGTCTTAGTGCACCTCAACTAGATCAGAAATTGGTTTACATTCCCTTCTATGTGTTTATGAGTTTGTAAAAGCTGATTTATTTTATTCCATTGCTACTCCAGGATATTATAGCAAAGGCTATTGGGAGAAGAACTAGGATTCATTATAAAGTTGCTTAAACAAAGTCACTGCTATCAGAATTGCTGGATCGCATAGTATTTTATTTTTATTGCACTGCAAGGAAATACCTTGGCAGCAGAGCTAACTTTGGCCAAGCATCTGATGGGGGATGGTGGAACAGTGGTCAGATGCAGTCAGTAGAAAAATTACTTTTCACTTCTCAGAGGACACAATTTCACCTGGAGGGTTTCAAACTAGATTCCATACTTGCTTGCACAGTGGCTATGATTCCCCTTTTTCTATCACTGTTGGAGAAAAGACACCAGGCTAAATGGATCCTGGGTCTGTCCCAAACAACTAGACTTATTTTAACCATAGTGTGTGGGCTGGTGTTATAGGCACAAAGATACTGGCTTTCCTGTAGTACTTCGCATCCTCTCGAACCATGTGCCAGGCTCTGCATGTGCTAGGCTCTGCACAGACATAGGGCAGCAGCAACACTTGTGTGCACAGCACACGAGCTGCTTCTCACTCTGAAAGGCTAAGGAAGCTGTCCCTTCTGCTGTGACCCACGAGCTTCCATTGAAAACAGCATCTTTCACCTCTCCTTTCATCTCTTCAGTCTCCCTAGTCTCAACCTCTTCGCCTCCTTTCTGCTCCCTCCTTCCCAAATGCTTTTCTCATGTCAGTTTTGCCTTGCTCAATCAAGAGGTTCACAAGCAAAACCCAATTGTAAAACAATTTGAAAGCAATTTTGCAGCTGCCTCATGATAAGAGGCAGAGCTAGTATCAGGGATGTTCGCTTTAGAACCACGATGCACAGAAATAATTATCTCAGCTCATGAAGAGAGAGAGAGGGAGAGAGAGAAAGAGAAAAAACATATGCAGCACGTGCCCAGATGGTCTGGCTGGCTCCTGTCTGGATTTCTGAGTTGCTGTCAAATCATCTTGGATGCCTGTGTTTTTCCCAAGACATCTGGAGAAAGTTCTCCCTTAAGAAATAGATGCTGTAAACCACTCCGTGCACAAGTTCACTGCACTGATTTGCCCACTGCATAGATGTGGCCCAATTACTTCTTTGACACCAGACCAGCTTCACTCAGCTGATCTAAGTGCTGTATTTACACCCTCAGATCAGAAGGAAGTGAATTAGAAAATCATGGTATTACACACATCCATCATTGTGAATCATTACTCATTGATTAATTTCCTCCGTTATTCTTTATGTTTGTTAGCATATCTGAGCTCTTTGAGGAGCGACTGTGCTTCTTCATGCCTGTGCAGTGCACAGCACAACTAGTCTCTGGTCTCAACTAGCTTCAGATGATGCTACAATAAGAGAACGGAATCATTAAAAACTGCTGTGACATATTGAAAACTCATATCTTTTCTCTGAAACTAGAGTAAAAATAACACTCTTCTCCCCTAAAGCTAAACCCAAATGCCGCCACTTCTAAAACTTTCACTATAACTTTCTGATCCAGATCTGAAAATTGCCTGTCAAATCAAGCCAACAAATTGCAGCACTGCCCTTCCTCTGCTAATTCTGTGCCAAGATCAGCGTTCCTGCCTGAGCTGCAGAAGGAACTGAATGAATAAACAGTGTTTGCCTTCAAATTCTGCACCTTTTCCTCCAAAGATGACAGCAGATAATCACACACGCTCTTGATTTAATAGATGATTCTGGAGAAGATTAAAGCTGAAAGGAATAGGCCATATATGAGGAACTTTTGTCCGTACGTGGGAGGGATTTCCTAGGCAGCTTTACAAGGGCAGCCACAGAGTCTGAAGGAGTGGACAGAGGTTTCCTCTGTCACCTGAGAAAAAGTAGTTTCTTATATGAGGTATGTCTCAAAACCCTAGGGAAGCAAAAGAAGAAATTCCCTGGATCAGAGGCCAGAGGCCAGCAAAGGACCAAGCCCTTTAAGTCCCCACAACACAAGAATCTTCAGCAGAAGGCATGCCCCAAATGCCTGGACACACAGCTCCAGAGATACTGTCATGCCTTAACACATTCTACTTCAGAAGTACTTGCAGATCAACTTTCAGATCAGAAATGTGTAAGTGGTACACAGCCCATGCCAGGGAGCAGCTTTCTGCCACAAAAACCCAACACGAGGTCTGTATTATCCTTTTCTTTCTGAATCTGAATTTCACAGGCATTCCCACTTATGCAGTGTTTACTTGTGCCTGGTCACTGCCCAGTTACTTTCAATAATCTAAGAGGCCTTCCCCAAATGTGCAAAGCAGAGCTCTGTACAAAAACAGGACATGGTGTAGAATGCACTTAAGGATGAAATGCAACCTGGACATCGGTAGCACAGTCCCTTAAAAATCAGTGGGGGTGATATCATGACACTTGCATAAGAAATTTTGCCCTTCCTAAGGATAGAGTGATTGAAATCTTAGAAATAATAAAATTGGATTGGGTAGATGGAATTACTAAAAGAATCTCAGCAGTCAGGAAAGAACCATGAGCTGTTCCTCACACGGCTCCCTCAAAAACTCTTCCCCAGCATCTGACTGGAGAATGTGCCACCTTCATTTGTATGCAGCCCATGGACTTCAGTCAAATACCTTGCACAGTCTTTTATTATTGCTGTTATACTCGGGGATGAATTCAAACAACTTCTGTTAGCAATTGTGAGCAGAAAACCAGACAGAAAAGGAAAAGCACATACCTGCCTAGGGACTGACCTCCTGCCTCCCCAAGCTGTCTGACACTGCAAGTGGCCCCAGATGGGGGAACAACCTGCACAGAGCCCCAGTCACAGGTAGGGCCAGCAGATTAGCTGCACATCCCTACAGGATAACAACAGCCCTGACAGTGCCCTGTGGTGCTGGAAACTGACCCAAAGGAGAGAGTAAGCCAGGCACATTCAGGATTCCTGAAATACAAAATCTGTCCCTGCTTGTAATAACTCCAGAAATTGTCATAGGTGCTTCAGAGCTGGTCCTAAATCTGGACTTCTCTTTAGAAATGAGACGTTCTGCCTGCCTGGAACCATGGCTTGCCAAAGGTCATCCTCAGCCAGGGGATATTATTCAGATTCATTCTTCATTCCTTCTTCAGGCAAAATCCTGATTTAAGGACTCCTGCCCCTTGACTGGCAAATGAAGTCTGAGTGAAAACAGTGGATGTCAGTGCTCTGTCAGTGGCATGCTGAATGGGGTCCCATGTTGGGGTTGGGTTGGGTGGGCACTGCGTCTGGGTACTGACACCTCCCTAATTGTCTTGTTGGGTCAAATGGGTTCTGCAGCTTTTTGAAACTCCAAATCCCTAGAAACAAATACTCCTGAAGAGACAGAATATGCCTAAACTTGCTATCCAAGTGTCTGTTCCAAACTCTGAGCTGAAATACAAAAAAGACAAACTGTGCACCTATTAGCACCGCATCAATATCATTTAAAGCCCCATTCTGAGGACGGCCTGGCAGCCCTATTAATGGACCTAATTTCCCCACGTCTCTGAATGGACATAAATAATTGTGCAGTTCTGGCCCTTCCTGCTCCATCCTCTCCAGCCAGACAGATTCTTTCTTGTTCTTTCCCTAGATTTGGCTTCAGGATGCAAACACCATTTATGGTCACTGATTGTTCAAAAGGCCAAGTGTATAATGTACCATAAAATGAGATTTTTAATACGCAGTGGGAGATTAGAGCAGCTCTGTTTTGTTAAAGCAGACTGTTTTCCCACACTTCAGCGATCCCCAGCTCCTATAGCTTGCCACTAGGTTCAGGAGAACCTGGTGTGGGGAGAACACACACTGACACAGCATGGAATTAGCCTTAATGATTCTGTCTTCTGCTATTGTTTTTACCACTTTGTCTTCAGATTTTTGCCTTGCAAGGCTGCTCTTGCTCCTAACGCTTTGGAGATGGAAGAGTTACAGGGGAGGATTCGGGAGCAACCAGCAGGCCGGGTCCCAGCTCGTTGGAAGAGGAGGGTGTCTGGTTAATGGATGCAGCGTGGTACTTTGGTGCCTGGAGAGCAAGGCTCCAGGCAGCGCAGGGAGAGCTCAAGACCATTGCTTTAGCCCTGCATGCTGCTTGCATGGGATTGCCCATGGGCAAGAGGTGGCTCAGTGACCTCCAGCAGAGATGTACCAACAAAGGCCCTGTCCTGGACAGGCCAGCTTTCTCCTGGCCACCTCTGCGGAGGAGAGACCCTGGTGAAAGACGCAAGAGGAGGGGAAGCTCTACAAATACAGATGGCAGGCTTGGCACCTCACAGCTCTGGAACGTCATTCCCATGAAGCAAAGCTGAAGGATCAATATTATTCTCCATGTAACCCAAAGGTTGGGAAATTAGCAAAGCCGAGTCTGGGGAACAGACTGCAAGCAAGGGAGAGAAAAATCTATCATCAATTAATCACAATAGGGCATCTTTTCTCAGACTTCTGTAAAACTCTAGTGTGATAATTTAGTGGTGAGAATATCCTCTAATGAGCTTCAAGGAAACTGCAGTCATCTTAATGGGCTTCTTAATGAAGAATCATTTAGGTTTTTATTAACACTGTTTGGTAGCTATTCGGAGCTGGATGAACATGAATAATTGCTTCAAATGTTCAAACACAAGCGCTCTAATGGGCCTCTGTTTGGTGCTTGAAGGGATATCACAATTTTGGTCTTTGGGAAGTGTATCCAGAAAGAAGATTTTATTTTGGTTCCTAAACAGAATTTCCAGCACATCAAGCTCCGTGTCAAGTGCCATTGGTACCATATGGTTCCCAGATGTTCTCGCAACCAAAGACAGTTTGAAGATCCAGTGGAAACTACCAGTGGATGTCACCTTTGAATCTCGTACAGGGTTTGCTCTAGGTTCAATCAATGCTCACTTACAACAACGTCTGCCAAGTCATTCCAATTTCTCATTCTGCTCCTACCTGTTATTTTCTGTTGTAATCCTTTTTAAGTCCCGACACAACGTCTAGTCCAATGAAGGAAAGTCTCCCATTGGCTTCAAAGGTCTGTGACCCAGTCTCATAGTCAACAGAGACTGTGAAGTCCCTGCGATTTTTGTCATTCCTGATTCCACTCTGGATTCTAAAACCTCATGCCTGGTGTAAGATGCCTGTTGACAAAAAGGGGAAAAACAAGATCATGACACACTAGTTGAGATAGACTGGGAGAGGAGAAGGGAACTTATTGTCATTTCCTATCACAATTTACCTAGCTAATGGGCAATCTGTTTTGTGGGCATCACAAGTCTAATATCAGTAAAGAAGTTTCAGTTAATAAAGCCAAGAGTTTCATGCTCTGCGCAGCCATGTGGGATTTGTTCATTGTATCACACAGTTGCAGCCCCCAGAAAGGCTCGCGGCTGATCTTGCCGGTAGACCTCAGTTTCAAATGTCAGCAGCTCATGGGAAATCTGTCTTTATAGTTATGAGAATGGCTTCAGATAGAGATAATTACATCCAAGGGTATAGCGATCAGGCAGTTTTATAAGCAGGGATAATGCAAGAGGCAAAAGAGGTGCTAAGACAGGGAGTAGAAGAGGTTATTTTTTCTTTCCCTTGGCCTAGCTTTGCTGGAGGAGTTTTCTGCCAACTTTCTCTGATCACCTCCCTCCAGCCCTGTTCACTGCGTTCCCTAGGACTGGTGTGAGCACCAGGCATTGTCCTGCCTCTGCACAGCCTAATGCCTTCACCTCCATCAGCAAGGATGACTGGTGAGCATTGCTATGAGGGGTGCCGAAGCCGCCCTCTGAATTCTGCTCTTTCTCCTGTAACACCGCCACATCAGTATGGTCCTGGACAGGGAAAGGCTGCCCGGACTCCCATCCCTCTGATCTGAGTGCTGTGCTGATGAGGCAGGGGAGCACAGTAAGTCCAGCAGCTGTTTCCCAACTCCCATGCCATATCTGGATAGATGGAACAGAGCTCAGGAGAAATCAGAGCTGCCTTCCCCCTCACCCTGATCGTTCATGCAGTCACTCTCTCTCTCTCCCATGAAGGCTGTTCAGCTCTGTAGGTGGGCTGAATCATCCTCAGGAGGTGTTTATCCTTTCCTCTGTATTGCAGAGGAAGTAAGGGGACAACTCTCCTAACATGGCACCTGATAAATGAATCAGACCTTTCCTCACCATCTGCCTCTATTTCCCCAGCCCAGCTGTTCATATCACAAGCTGTAAGAGGCAGGGATTCTCCCTGTCCTGTAGCCCTTGGTGCTGCTGAGCCTCAGCGGGAAGCTCCAGCTCCTTTCCTTACACCATTAACTGGGTCAGTAGCCGCAGGCAGAGGTTCTGGCCTTAGCCTCCCTGTGTACATCAATCTCTCCCTGGCCTGAGTGAGAGGCTTTGCCTAACTATAAGCTTTGTAAGGGACATCTGAATTTGTCCCTAAGAGACCAGCAGTTGGGAAAGACAGAAATAACCATGAAATTATTGTCTTAATCTATATGCTGCTAACTGTGCAATCAGAGGGCCAGCAGTTACCGTACCATTATGGAGTTAATTAAATGGGTATCTCTTCCTTTAAACATAAAACACTACCAGGAGGTACCTGCTGCATGTTGGATTTCAGAGAAATAAACAAGACAAAAAAGGGGCAATGGAAACGAGCTATTTTAGATTAATGAGGAAAAAGGAAAGGGTGTTCATCATTTTCTTTTCTGATGCTCCAGTTTGCTAGATGCCAGGAGTTGACCTCTTGTTTAATTTCCAAGATCTGTGCCTCAGTGCAGTGGAAGCAGCAAGGGAGGGCTTTTGCCAAATTCAATAGAATTAGTCAATAATATTTCATTAATACAGAGGCAGTATCACAAGCTTTTAAGTGTGGACACAGTAATCACAATTTATTTTCAAGCTAGTTTTATTGTCCCTGTACAGCTGGCAGTAAAATAAATGGTAATATTACCATTATAATTAATCTCTAACCTTGAAATTCTAGTAATGGCTGAGAAAAGAAAAGGAAGCTATCTTTAAGGAGGAAGGTTCTGGGGAAGTATTACATGCAGGTGGATTTATTCCACTTTCAATTAAGACTAACACTTCTGTTACTCTATCAACTTTGATTTGCCAGCATCTTTCTCTAGTTTTACTGAAAGCAGAAATTAGGTTCCTCTGTTTCTAATGGAGTCAACACCAGATTAAAAGTGTATTTACCCAAAGAGTTCATGAGTGCTTTGCGCTTCATTTGAATGCTCCTAATTTACATGATTTTAAGGATAGCAGTTCCTGCAGTTTGTTTGAATTCTCCTTTGAGATAATCCAATGTACCACCAGCTCCTGCCCCTTCATGATCTGATCCACTCAGTTTATGTACAAATCATCTTGGGGTCATTAGTCAAATTTCTCCTTAAAAACAATGAGTTAAGGACTTTCTGATCTTGGGATCTGAGGTCCCAAAGCCTTCACTCTGGAACCTGAATAAGAGAGTGCAACTTTCTGGTGGCCTCTGAGTATTTTTGAACCAAGCTGTGCAGTCACCAGCAAGTGACTGTCCATACTTCAGGATCTGCTACTTCTGTGGAATAAAGTGACCGCTTTCTCAGTCAAGCAAAGACTGAGCACATGAGGGACCAAATTCCCTCTTACTAACAAATCAAAGCTGCAGCAAAAAGGAGGCTTTCTCCCCTCACTGCCTGGTGTTTCTACCTGTTTCTCTACTTCCACTGCTCTCACACCTCCCCAGTGCTGTATCAGGCTCTTCCTTCCTCCCAGCAATTTCCCGGGCTTCTCCATAAAGCTCCGTGTGATTCTTGTCAGTGCTTGCAGAAGTTACTCCCAAAGGACAAGCAAATTACTTGCAATTTCTCTCCCTTCTACAACATTTCTTCATCTCACTTGTGATAGAGTCTACAAGCTAGCACTTTCCAGCACTCAGGTAGCCTATCTCCAAACATCCTGCAAGTCAATTTGAAAGTCTAAAGCTTGCAGGTTCCTACCACAGAGGAGCTGCAGATCTTGCATGGCAGATGACCACCCCTTTTGTCTGCTTCAAGGGCCCTCCTCCACTTCCCTGGCTTCTCCTCAACAAATTAACAATTACCATTTAGCAAAGGTAAGCTCACGAGATTTTCCAGCCACAGGAGATCCATCTGTTGCACTACAGCCTGTGGGTAAACTACCTACTGCAATCAAGCCTGTGTTTCCTACACAGAGAGGTCCAACAGGCTGAGATTAGCATAGATCCAAAGAAATCCAAAACATCGTACCTAATCTCCTGTAAAAACAGGGTGGAAAAAAATCATCAGCTGTCCAAGGCACATAGTAAGGTTTGAATCATGCTCTACGCTGGACAGAAAACCTAGAGTCTTGAGAGTGATAGAGACAGTTTTTAGACTAGGCAACTAGACATTATTCAAACTTCCACCCTCTCTATTGCTAATTAATCTAGACTCCCACTCCTATACTGAGATTCACTGTAGAATTTCCTCTCTGACTGCTCCTGCTTGGGTTTCCAAGGAAGATTCCCCCATCTATTGGGGTGTGATAGCTTGATTCATTTTTGGCTCACTTCCCTGCATGCCTAAGTGATGGACAATGTGTCTGGAAGCCAGTATAGAATAATAACATTAACTCTGTGTCTAGCAAACAGACTAAACTTAAGAGGATGCTGCCAAAGAAACCCTGAGGAAGAGAAAGTGATGAAAATATAAATTATTAGAAAGAGATAAGAAACAAAGAGCCTAAACCTGTCCAGGGAGAAAGGAAATGAAAGTAGGAAAGTGGTATTCAGTGGGTTTAAATCAACTCACTGATTATCACAGATTGCCACCAGCTGAAGATCTGCCTCCCTGGATGCTGCTGGGAGGTGCTCAGCCCTCTGCAGCCTGAATCCTACAAGCTTTTTCCAGCATTAAGACTGTGGAGCCTGAGTTTGTTCTGTTACGGTCTTGCATCAGAGTGTGTTGATCTCTAACGCAGTCCCTTTGTATCCCCTCTTCAGATGCAGGCAAAAGAGGAAGGAACAGAATTTGGAAAGGGCCAGATGATTTTTGGTCCTGTGCTCTCCCAGCTTACAGACTGTAGTGCCAGTTTACATCTGAGACACGAACCCCTCCCTCTTTCCCAAATGAACACAGATGGTACAATGTTATCAGGGCAACACCAGAGTGCTGTTTGCTTCACCCTGGCATTTTAATGTCCTCTATCAAAGCTCTTCCTCAGGATGATCCAACTTGCAGCCCTCATTCTGGGGCTCACCATTGCCTCCCCTGCATCTAGGACCCCAACACTAAGCGTGCCCTCTTTCTTTGCTCTGTATGGTCAGTCCATCCTGGAGGACGGCTCAGGCATGAATATGATCAGATTTGCGAACATATGTGTGTGCTTGTGTAGTTAAAAGTTCCCCTTACAAACACATTCCTCAGACATGGATAGGTTTCCCCATCCTAGAAGGATGAATTTATGGAAGTGGAGAAAGTTTTTTTAAATTATTAAATATAAATGTAAATAGGAGAAAGGGTTCCTTTGAATAAATTGTGTTATTTATGCTCAGCCCTGGAAAAATGGGCAGCAGGTTAGGATCTGCTTGCAAATCAAAAGCATTTGTTTTCCTGGTAGTTGATGCAAGTAACATAAATATGCTTTACATTTTAGAAGGAAGCTTATGAAATATTAAAGCCAAATTCCCAGGTCTCATCTCCTATTGAAATGGAGTGCTCTTGAGGGACACTGGAGGATATTGTGGTGGTAAAGCACAAGAAGGCTGAGGTGTGCGTGCAAGACAGAGGAAACAAAGTATGGAAAGGGATGGCTGGGGAGACAGTTGTATTTACGCAGAGGAAGAGATGACAAGAGGGAGGGATGGATGGGTGAAAAGAGAAAGGAGCATGTAGAATGTTTGTGTCTCCAAGGAGAGTTTCCCCCTCTCCCATTCCCCGTGTGTGTGCATGGTGCGGACTATCTGTGTGTGTCGGGGGGTGGATTCTCCCAAGGGACAATAACAAAAAAGGAGCAGGGCATGGAAGTCCCTCGAATTATTCAATATTCATAAATTACCACTCTTTGTTTCTTCTTCGTCTAGAGGACGTGTTTTCATTTCAGGGGAGAGATGAAGAGATGGCATACGACCATGAGCCCTGACAGTGCACAGGTCATTCAGGCAGGATACTGAGAACTGTGCAGGGAGAGAGAACCGACAACATAACTTTTCAGATTTCACCATGTTTCCATAGCATGAGACTTATTTCTTCTCATATAGAGTATCCAATTCACCACAAACAAGTAAAAAGTGAAGGGTAACTACCTAGCAAAGGGCAGGAAAAAGATGCTCTTGTTTCTCTCAAAGCTCTGCATATCCTTCACACTATGAAGTCCCACAGCCCCAGGGATCTCCTGCAATATTCCAGAGACTACTTATCTCATACCAGGAGTGAAGCAGTTCAAGCAGCTATCTTCCTACCCTATAACCAGGAACACTAAGGCACACTGAGGCCATAGGATGCTCTGCATCACTTTCTGCTTGGAACAGAGCAAGCACTGGTAAAGGTGTTTTTTGGTGGGAGTGGGGAGGTGGTAGGGTTGAGTCATAGCAGCTCTTGGACCCGAGCTTGCCTTTACCTAGGGCAACAGCAAGTGCCCACACACTAAGAAATAGATGACAGCTCTGCACTGCACTGGTGAAAGGGGCTGTTAGCCCTGAGGCACTGCTTTTTGTTTTATTTTTGTGATTGCTCCATCTCTATCTAAGGTCGGGATTAAAAAAAATCCAGGCTCTGGGAGTGACTGGCGAAGGAGGAGGAAGGAACACAAGGAGTGCAGTTTCTGCAGTGCTGGCTCCTTAAAGTAAAGGCACATTCCTGGGTGCTACACAGTGCTTTGGCTCACCTTTAACAGATGAGCTCTAAGAAACCTCTGCACCACGTGCCAACAGACGCAGGAGCCATGCCGAGCAGGGGGTTCTGCAGTTCCTAAGTTGGCTGGCCAGGAACGCGGCCAAGGGACTCACAAGAGCACCGCTGCCTGCACTTCAGCAATCCTGCTGTGCCTTCAGGCTCTCCCGTAACTCCAGGGCAGAGCTGCAGTTCTTCGAGTCCCCCAGGGCAGGTTTCTGCAGAGCTCTGGCCATGCTCTGAGGAAATAATGCAACACTCCCTGCATGGCTAACTGCACACAGTTTCCTACTTTCCCTCCTTGCAAAGGCGCCTATCGTTACCTACCGGCAAGTCAAATATGGCATGGAAGGAAAGGGGTATCTTCTGGCAGACGCTTTACCCAGCAGCATTGCAGCACTGGCTCTAGAGAGCCAGAAAGGACCCTACCTCATTCTTCCTGCTGACTGTTAAAAACTGTGCTCTAAGGAAAGCAGGATTGCTAACTCACTGCTTTCAAGGTTGAGGCCTTCAAATGAAGGGGACTATTTCACACAGCAGATTCTTGCCGGGCTGTTTTAAGAGAACATCCCTTCCAGCCTTTTATCTTTCTCAACCTGGCATGGTCCTCTCGCAGAGCGGAGCTGGTAAGATGAGGGCTCTGCCTTGCTATCATGGCCACCACCCCCTGGTGAACTGCTGGAAGAGGACAGGATGTAAAAGGCAGAGTTTATTATCACAGGATGAATAACACCATCAGTGGTTGGGTCCCAGCGATACACCACAGCCTGGTTCCTTCCCTCCTTTGCTCAAAGACAGACAGGGCACCAGCTGCCTTCTCCTAACACTTAATCAGAGAGCCTGTGTGAGCAGAGGTAATAGACCACGTCAATTAAATCTGTGGCTAGTGACCAACGGGGTGGCGGTTGTCGGAGCTTGTTGCAGGGGAAGGAGGGTAATTATCAGCTGTAGCAGGGAGCAGGAGCAATCGCCTGGTTTGGTGCTGTTTGATTAGCAGGCTGCACTGCCTCTGGAGAGCAGGGCCATGAAAAATGCAGGAGAGTGGATGTATGTGCAGCTCAATAAACATCATTACTGCAACAGGAGAGGGGAAAGGCCTGTTTGTACAAGGGGCTGCAAGATGCCCTGCCAGAGCAAAGCAACCAGCAGTGACTCAGAGGACCGCGACACCATGGAGCGCAGGGGAAAGGCTCTGGGAAACAAGCAGCCCCGGCTGTCTGAAGCATCCCACTGCATTTCTCCAGCTTGTTCCCATAATGGAGGGTTGGATTATATGGGACAGCCACATGTGCATGGGGATATAACTATATGTGCACAGCATATGTGTTTATGTGCTGCACTGGCAGACATCAGGGTGTGCATAGACTTCTCCTATACATAAGCCAGTCAGTGGATCTGTGAGCAAAATGCATATGATGCAGGTCTATCTCTTTAGTGGCCCCAGACAGGGCAAGCTGGCTGTCCCCAGCAGGCATCTGACACATGGGAGCAAGGTATACATATTAGCCATGGCACTGCCCTGCAGCTGAGGCAGAAGGCCACACACACACTTCTCTAACATGCCTTAAGCAAACAACCCAGCTTCTATTTTGTCTGATTTATTTTCTTCCTTTCCTCTTGAGATAGGCAGCATAGCCACTTCAGATATTTCTGGGGCTAAATAAGGAATACAGTAAGAGGCAAGCAAAATCAGGGTTTAAACACCTGCCATCCTAGGCTGGATAGGTCCAGGGAATGTGAAAAACTCCAGGCATTTCTTTGAAAGACAGTTAGGTGATCAAATTCTTCATTACAGTAAGAGCAGGATGTCCCTTAGCAGGTCACCTTTCTGCCTGGAGATCCGATTTCCAAAGTTTCTACATTTCTGAAACACTTTATTTTTTTAATTGAATGTACTTATCTATAGTACTGCCAGTGCCAACCCTGAAGACAACAGAAAGGAGGGAAAGGGAAAAGGGCATTATTTAACTTCCGATTAGGGAGTCTGTCAGTCTAAATAGGGACCTGCAAGTTGTCTTGAACGTTTTTGTAACATACAGCACTTCTGCAGCATTTTAAGTAAGACCCCAAAAAAAGACATCAGTTCAAACTCCTTGACTCGATGACTGATTGGGCCATTTGCCTATGTCTGGAAGCTGTATTTGTATTTACCAACAGAGTTTGAGATTCCAGCAATGCAATCATTTGCTTGAGTTCCCCAGGCAATGGTGTATAATCCGTGGCTGTAAACGCTAATGGATATAGAAGTATTAGCGTAGAGTCTAACTGGCAGAGAAAACAGCAACGAGTGGAGGTCCAGGAAGGGCAGCACATCTCAGCAGGACATGCTGCTTACTTGCAGAGGAGCAGGAAGGGGAGGACTCACCTGGAACCGCTGGCTGCCCACGTCACCTCTGCCAGAACAGCACAGTCGGGCATGTGCTTTTTTACGTGCAGGCTGGCAGCTCAGTGGGAGACAGGCAACAGTTCCAGCAAGGTTCAGGAGCACTCTGTCTGCAGAGATCGAGAGCGTTTGCCTCGCCTGTAGGACACATCCCAGTGCTGTGCTGGCTGACCAGTGAGTACTGGCACAATCAGAGGCAGGTCCTGCATTATGGAAAGGTAAACAGACTTGTGAACCAGAAGCACCACAATAAAAACAATCCTCCAACACACGGGATGGCAAAAAAATTCATCCACGCAGCTCTTATTTCCATGCTCCTCTCCTCCCCAGTTGTGATCTGGTGCTGGAGCAAGGGTTGTCCAGAATTTGCCATCCTCCATCCCTGCAGTGTGCAGCCACAGTTCCCTGCCATGAATGCACTCTAGGTAAATGCTAGGTTAATCGTAATGAAAACAAAAGACATGAAGGAATGAAATAGGAAACCTCGAAGAAATTGCAATGGCATCTTGCACCCTGCACTGATAGCAGGAAAGCACATATTCCCACCTGGGGGGAAAGGGCTTTCTCCTCCCTTTTTTTTCTTTAGGGCGGAGCAGCACCCTTTAGTCCTGCAGTCCTGTCTGCACTCCTGGGATATGCTCTAACACCCCAGTGCATGGCTGGATGCTAGAAGTGGATCACACGGGCTCCTCCCGCCAGCTGGATGCTGGTGTTGCCACCGGCTCAGCACCAATTATTTATGAAAGGAAATAGAAACAAAACTGCTTGACATTTGAAAAGAAATCATTACCATGCACTTGTGGCGAATCAGAGCTGGAGTGCTTTAAAGTTCCGCCGTCCCAGCGCTTAATTAGAGACCAGGCAGCTTATGTTTAGCTCTCATGAAAAATTTAACCCCCAGTTGCTTTGCCTGATTCCAGCCAAACCCTGCTTCTGGCCCACCCCCTTCCACTTCACCAGGGTGCTGGGCTCATCCACCCTGCCCAGAGACATCAACCCCAGCTGGAAGCAGCCTGGGCACTGCTCAGGTTAGGCAGTTTCAGCAGAGCTCCTGACCCCACAGGGGTGGTTTGGCAGTTCAACCCATTAGGACAGGTTGCAGTCTCTGGGAATCTCAATGAAGCCAGAGACTTTCCCTTTCTCCCTGTGCCAGAAGACTTGGTGTGCTGGCACTCTAGGGTCACCGTCCACATGGCAGGATCAGCTTTGGACAAACCTGGCCTGTTTTCTTCCTAGTTTGCACAAAACACACCTCCGTGGATGGCTGAGCTGAAGATACTTTCTTACCCCCCTCTTCCTGAAAGACCTTAGTGGCTTCATGGGGTAGTAATTAGAGCTTACTCCCCATTTTGGGAGTCTTGCCTCAGCTGCTCTGCTCCCTCTGGATGACACTGCTCACCTCCATCTCTCAACTATAAAATGGGTGTAGCAGGTGTAGCATGAAGATAAATAGACTGAGTAGCACAAACTGCTCAGATAATGGGATCTATATAAGCTTCCACAGTAAATGATCATTGTAGCTACAGCTGAATTTCCCTAATCTAGACAAGCCCCTGCTCTCCTGTCCTTCAACTAGCAGTTTAATTTGCATTAAAAAAAAACCCTTCCAAGATGATGTGGATTGCACTTTTTTCCCCTCTCCATGCTTTACAAGATATAAACATTGCGTCGTCTTTTTATATGTAGCCTCTGGGTAGGGATTCCTGTGAAATTGAGAAGCAGGCCATTTTTCAGATAAATGATTTATACAGAGGATGCTATGGATGACCTGATGCTGACCTGTTTGAATTAATTCCAGCATTTGAGCTTCCATTTCTATTAAAACTCCATTTACCAGGGAAGTGAAAAGGTAATTATCGTCCACAGCTTTAAATCACTCTGCTGCTGAATTATTAAAGGGAAGAATTAAAAATAATCAGGCTTTTTCATTATACTTCATAGAGAGGAAATTAAAGGTGTAAGAATGTATTTTTTGCTTGAATTTAAGTATTCATTTCTGAGATTTATGTAGAAATTGAAATTATTCTCTCTGCGTGCCCAGCTCATTCTCTTTATGAAAGACACACAGACACACACATGGGGGGGAAAGAAAAAAGTAAAAACCCTCTTGTAGAATTAAAAGAAGAATAGAAGGAAGAAGGGATTTAACATGAAAAAGTATAGAAGAGTGTTTTGCATTTTAATACCCTTTTTTTCTGCACAATTACACCTCTGAGTGATCCAGCAGAGGGAGATTAAGCTGCTACTAATTTCAGATATACAGTTGTAAAATGCTAGGTTAGTTCTTATCAGGAGAGGTAAAAAAATCTAACAGTGTCAGGCAGTAGGAGATAGCTGATTGCTTCTGATGTCTGGAAACTCACAGGACAAGCGCTACAGCAGGGACTGACACTGGATCAGAGCAGTCCAGTAACATGCCTCCTTCCAGGGAAAGGTACCAGCTGCTCTACACAAAACCACAGTATTTTCCTCACTTATTAAATCCTAGCCCTCTTGCCAAGCAAGCAATAATTTGTACCTTTGCAGCATGAAACTAGGATGGAGATAGTTGATCAAGTGGATGGATACACACAGTAAGATCTAACATACCTGTGGAGGTGCTCAGTACCTCCAAAACAGGTAGCTTTTCATGAGTCTTGGTCAGTATTTCACCTCACTTCACATCTTGAGGCAGTGAGCTCCAAGGACAGATCACGCCTACAAGCTCACCATGCTACAGGATGGTTGTAGCTACTCCTTCATGCCAGTTTAATAGCACTTTGCCATGCCCTGGAGCAGAAAGACCTTTCTTAAAGAATTTTTCTCCTGTGCAAGCAACAAGCCTAGCAGCTGATAAATGTGGTCTCAAAGCATGAACAAGCATTTTTGGGGCTGGTGTAATCTTTGGGGAGATACAGGAACATTCATCTGTGTGGAAATAGGAAAAAAATCTTGCAGCCCAGAATGGAAAACCCCTTGGTTCTATTCCAGAGTCAAACCCAAAAACACTGGGCTCCTTGTGTGATTGCCTGGCCCACCACCTCCTCCTGCTGGATGAGGGCAGATAGAGCCACCCCCCAGCCTCACACGCTCTCCTGCAATACATGAAGGCAATACTACTGCCTAGCTCCACACTGCCCAGTCCAGAGGGGTCAGTATGGGACACCAGGTCAACCAGGTGCAACATGAAAGTGGCAGGAATATTTGTTAAATACTAGGTACCATCTCCAGTCCAGCCAGTCACTTGGCCAGAGGTAGCAAGGAAAGGCAAGCGACACCCTTTTGTACAGTCTGTCAGCAGGGTCACTGGATGCAAGCGCATTACTGGGCCACTGGTAACTGTGTTAGAGGCAGTGGAAGAGACAGAGTAGTAGTGAGGTACATTTGGGTCAGAGGAATCTTTGTGCGAAGTCATTTGGAGATGGTGATGAGTGACAGAAGCAGATCTCAAAGGTCCTACCCAAGGCACATGCCAGGAGCGTTTGCAGCGGGTCCTTGGGTGCTTCCATTACACAGAAGAGGTGGTCTTCCCAACCTAAATAGGGCCAACCAGCTAAACGTGGTCCTGCATCAGTTCCCACTTCAGGTATTTTCCTGGAACTCCCTTTCACCTCTTCTTCAGGGATGAGTCTTGCGAAGATCAGCATTACAGATGCACTAAACTGCAAGCATATGCCCTGGAAAGGACAGCCCAGCTACAATGTAAGAAAGGCAAAAGCAAGTCAACAGCAAATAGCCAAAGTAAGAGAGAGGCTGTTTCCCCCCGTGTCTTACATTTGTACAAAGTGGCTGCTATGTTTTCTCCCACAGCCATGCTTTTGTATACATTAGAGCTCACGCCTATCCAGTTCCCTGAAAAAGGAAGGAAATCACAGAAGAAAAATGTAAACATGGTGCCTGTATTTCACAATTGCCACAAGACTGAACCAGGGAATCTAGGCCAGTCAACATCTGTCCCTGGCAAAGTAATCAGAAAAGTCGATATATGATTCAATTGATAAAGAATTAAAGGAGAAAAATATAATTAACATCAGTCAACATGGTTTTATGGAAAATAGGTCTTGTCAGACAAATCTGATTTCATTCTTTGATGAGATTACAAGTTTGGTTGATAAGGGTAACTGCAAAGATGTGATATATTTAGCTGTTGTAAGATGTTTGACTTTGCATCTCACAGCCTTCTGATTAAAAAATTAGCGCTATATGATATCAGTAAAGCACATGTTAAATGGATTAAGAGTGAGCTTTCTGGCAGTTCCTCAGAAAGGGGTTGTCAATGGAGGAGTATCGCTGAACAAGGGAGAGGCGCAAGTGGCATTTCTAACACATTTCTAGGCTTGGACTCAATTTTCCTCAATAATCTTGATAGGAAGAATTAAATTAATACTAATGAAATTTGCAGAAAACCCAAAGATCTAAGGAGAGGTGCATGACAATAAAGGGGGGAAAATTGCAGGAAGAGATGTGGATCACTCAGAAACCTGGGCTTATTGCAGCTTCACAGGACAAGGAACTGTGTATCTGTAGCTCCAGAGAGAGCAGGGGTGGGAGGCAGACGAGTAACTCGGCAGCTGGTGCTGACAGTTCCTGGCTGCGCAAGCAGCAGTGGAGCAGAGAGGCAATTCCTCCACTGGATACAGCTCCAACGAGAGCAATCAAACACTGCTTCCCACCCTGCTTCTCCAAAGGATGCTGCAAATCTGAAGCCTCACAAATGACCTGCCTGGGAAAACGTGCAGGTTAGCAAGCATCCATATAGCAGGAATTCACTGAAGCGGGGCTGGTGTCTTGGACAACTGCTTTCTCTGGTGAAGACCAGAGGCGGATGCAGAGCGTGCTGAGGGCACTGATCCATCGCTCCCTGGAGGGTCACATAAAGAGCTTCATCCGTTTAGTTTATCAAAGGGAGATTGAGAAGTGACTTGACCAGAACAGATAAAAACCTTTGTGGGGAGGCAATAGCAGGTACAAAGGCCTCATTAATCTGCCAAAATGAGACATAATAACAACCCAATGACTGCAAGATGAAGCTAAAGAAATTCAAATGAGAAATTAGGCCCAAATATCTGACTGCAATGTGATTAAATACTAACAGTCTACTAGTGGAATAGCACATTCTGAAGTTCCAGACACATTTAATGTTTTATGACAGAGTTGCTTTAACCAACAAAAAGTTGTTGGGCTCATGTTCATTCCCTTTTGCTAGAAAGGAAACAGAGAATTAGAAAAAGCTTCTTCAAGTGCTCCCTTCCTTTGAAGCTGCCTGGGGAAAATTGCTGAACATAGCTCTGTTGTCAAGCAAGATAAACAAGTGCCCCATGCTATTGTTCCTGGCTGTCCATGCACCTATCTGTCTCCTTTCCAAGCTGCGCAACCCCATCCTTGGGGAGGGAATTGAGAGTCAGACCCTAAGGCTAACACACAGTACAGACCATCCCAAAGACATGCACACGCACACACTGACCTTTCTCAGATTCTCCTTCAATCCCACTGACTTTAACCCAGAACCAAGATAACCCTCAACTTGTTAACCCTGGCTATATTGCCCTTCTGCTCAGTACCAATCTTTAAAAGCTCCAGTCTCCAGCAGTCTTACCTTTTTACCATACTCAGCACAGAACTTACACTACCAATCTCCCGGGCAATGAATTTATTATCCCTTTAACTGCCTGAAAAGAACTTACAGCCCTTATAATAATATTTTACATCTCTCCAGAGTTTTCTTTTTAAGGGTCTCAAAGAGCTGCACAAATAACTATTATTCCTTATGTTCCCACACATAGTATTCCTTTCCATCGTACAGATATGGAAATAGAGTCTGAGATGACATGATTCGCTCTGTGTCATACATGGTGTCAGGGAAAAGAGGACAGGAGGATTAGCTGCCAGCGCTCTTCAGCAGATTGCATGGCCTCTCCACAAAGCTGCAATGAACTTGCAAAAACCTGCTGTTGGCTGAGATGATATTCAAGGCAGCCCACAAGAAAGATGGGGGCCTGGGGGAGATATTAATATTACAGGGCTGAAGAGTAAGCTTAGTTTCACCAAGTTGTTTCTGCATTAACAGAAAACAACAGGACACAACTGCCCTTTGAAGAGTCCTCTCTGTCCACTGATTATAGCAGGAACTTACTCTCTACTGTGCCTGAAGTCAGCTAACGTGAATAATCACACAGCAGCATCTCATTTTACTAATTTGACCAATCCACTGTCACTGCTGCCACCAACTCAAACTCTCTGCCAAGTCCTATCTCTCTTACCCTCTATGAAACCCAAAACATGCAGACACGCCGTGTACTGTCACACGTGGCACTTATCTGGAGTGGCATTTTAGGCTGGACACATCAGCATGCTCACACACATCCTTCACACCAAAGTGTAAACTGTACGCATGCTTTTTGATACTAGGCTGCATCATGCAGATGAGGACATGGAGACATTTTCCATACTTCCTGTGCTGCTTTTTCCTCCAACACCCATACACCCATCAACTGGGAAGAACTCTCGGCTAAAAAATAGGTAGAGATGCCTTTCGATAAAGCAGAAACATAGTTTTGACACTGTTAGAAAGGAACACCTTCATTTTTCATTTTAAGACCTGCCATGTCAGAACATGGCTTTTATACTATTATCTTTTCAAGGCACAATTGAAAAGAAATATTGCAGTTGGCCCAAAACAATGTTTCTTTCAAAAAATTGTATTTCACAGGAAAGAGTAACATTGGATTCTAATTCAGAACAGAAAGTAGACATCCTTATCCCCTGTTTGGATGGATATTGCAGACAGAGGAATGGACAAGTTAGCAAATAAATGAGTAGGAAAACAAGAGATGGATGATATTATAGATGGATGAATAGATAAATACGTAACTAGAAGAAACAGAGGTAAGCGGGTGGATGCTCAGATGAACATACAGTAATTGCGAATGGAAGGCTGGACAGAGAAGTAGAAAGATCAGCAGACAGTTTCTTGGGGATGCTCACTTGGACTTTAGGTCCCAAAGTGCAGCAGTTGCTTTTGGCACCAACCACCCTTGTGGAACCAGCACAAGCTCCTGTGCTGCTGCAGCAGCTCCTCATTCCTTGTCTGTCTGGTTTTTGTATCCACCAGCTGGTTTACATTCCCCTGCTGTGTGCATTGGGTTGATTTTGCCTCTTCTCCCTCAGGGTTCCAGAAAACCATTCTCACTAGCATTTCTCTTTTGTGCTCCTGCTCCTTCCACCTCCGCTGCCACCTCCTGTTCTCCAGTCACTTCACACCACAGTCTGATTAGCGTAAATATTGCCACCAAACAGAAACTGTCTGAACAGATACCTTTCCATTTATCTCCCCTCCCTTCCCACCATGTGAGTCTGTAATGAATTAGGAGAAAATGCTGCTGAGAGGTGTCAGAACAATTTCTATTAAACATAATTTTCTAATGAAAAGGTTATAAGCGACTGTGTCAGAGCTAATCAAAATTCAATCCCCCAGCCACTGCACAGCACAATCCTCTTCCAGCAAGTCTAACTTGGATGGTTGCAAGCCCTGTACAGTGTGTCAAAGTGGAGTCCCGTTCCAGAGCTTGCTTTTACAATGCCATGCTTTGTAGGAGTTCAAGCACCTCCAGCTCGGGAGAGGAAGAAACTAATCAAACAGTTGCAGGTTCCAGTGGCTTGCAAACTGTTCCTCTCCTGGCTCCTCACCAGCTCCCAGCCCAGGGAGCAGGAACAGAGTTTGCTCCTTAGCTAGCCAGCAAGCCATCCTCTCTCAGGGATGACTTTTTCCTTGCCTCCAGACCTCCCTTAATTTATCCCTCTCATTTCTTACTGTCCCTCCATCCCTCCCACCCTTCCTCTCATCTCTGTCTTCCCCAAGCCACTAGAGGGGATTGGAGACAGGATTACTTATTGATAACAACAGCCACCATCCTAAATCCAGTCAGGGATGGTGGCTAATCCCTTTAATGAGTTGCTTTAGCTCTGGCAGCTGAGCTAACCTGCATGCTAACTCACCAGCTCTCCTCTCCCATATGCTCTCGCCATCACCTCCTCCCAGAGAGACACAGCTGCTGATCAGAGGTTGCAGACCAAGAGATTGCCCTCAGCAGTGGGGAAGAAGCCCAGAGGTATTTTGTTATTCCTTTACCACTATGGAAACAGTCTCAGAGAGCCCTGCATGCTATGTATGTCAGGCAATCTCTCTAGCACCCAGAGCTGGAATAGTGGCCAGCACCCATCAGTCCCATGAAGGTTACAAGTATGACGGGACAGCGGTAACGAAACACCTTCCACCAGCAAAACAGGGGAGATGCTTGTAAAATTCAAAACACCACCAAAACAAGCATCAAAACACAGGACGCAGCTTGACCTGAAGCTTCCTTCAGTGCTGAGCTGCTCTGCCGGGCTCCCCTCTGGGTGTCTGAGGGCCCAGTCTCGGATCACACACAGCACAGACTGCGCTCACAGGCAGGGCAACTTCTTTGGCAAGCGCAAGGTAGTGTCTTCCCCGCAGCAAACAAACAGGGGTGGAATGACCCTGGGCTATTCACGCACAGTAGGCTGAACTGAACTGCTCTCTCTAAATTAGGCTTTGTGCAAGGGCTAAAACCTCTCATTGATTCAGTCTTAGTCATTCATTCCCAAGGCTCACTGGAGTTAATGACACTTCCTTTGCTACAACAGGCACCTGCTGGGCTGGGAAGGGCTTTCAGCTGGTGTAAGAGAGCAGAGCACCCCAGCCCCGCAGCCCCATGAACAGCACCTCTGGGGAGGCAAGGTACCACTTCTGCTGCCTCTGAAAGGGGATGCTTTCACTGAGGCCTCATTAACCTGCTATTAGTCACTGTTCAGAGTCATTCAGTACTGCACAAACAGAAAACCCGCATCCACCCCAGCACTCATATTAACATAGGACAGGAGAGGTGGGAAGATCCGCTTCCCCCCTCCATCAAATACCATTTGGGAAATGCTATTACAGCATGCAAGGAGACAGTCTGGAAAGATGGTGCCTGTTCCCTACCCAGTTTGTGTTTTCCTGCCAGCAAGGATGACAGGAATACATTCTTCCCTCAGTCTCAAGGCAAAATTTCTCTGCATGGATAACGCATGGCAGACAGTATTACAGTGGCCTCATCCAGCCTTTAAGGCTAGCCCTTCATTATTTTGCTCTGGTGCTACATTTTGTGCTGATGCAAAGGAACAGTGTAAATCAGGCATGAATGAGGGTGGATTACTGCTTCAGGAGCCCCTGACTGCCCCACATTGGCAGGTTTAATTGCTTTCACAGGGACCAGGCCAAATCAGACTCAAATTCTGAGAATTGAGGCATACAAGCAGCCACACTGATTAAACTCCCCACCCACCCAGCTCTGGTCATAGCACTGCTACAGTGTCTGTGAGCAGGAAGCCTGCCTACAAGGTCTGATGCTTTGTTTCTCCCCTTTGAGTTTGCAGAGGGACCCCTCAACTCCACGAGAAAGGCAATAGTCAAACTTGACTAAAAGCATCACAATGCAGTCCTACCTGCTTCCCTTTTGCTCTGCAAGAATGGCTCTATGGCTGTCAGCACATCCCTCTTGTCCTTCACTTACAGGTGTTTATGCTCCCAGCCACAACTTGGACTAACACTGCTGCCAGTGCTGCACTGCCTTTCCTTCTAATGAGGCCTTTCCTCTCTGCAGAACACATGCCGGCTGGCTTTTTCCCTCTGTTTCCTTATTAAGATAAAGCTGTCATCAGCTTCCCCATTCCACTGGTTTGTCGGGACTTTCAAAGCCTGGAACTGTATTAAATATTCAGTCAACTCCTTTGGGCTGCATTTCAGAGCCTTTATCCCTCCCTTTAATTGCTCCGTCAAGAATAGATGAAAGTTTGATACTGAGGCTTTGACTGGGACCAACTCAAACACTTTGGGCTCTGTTAATTTATTTATTTAAAGAGAAAATATCTGGATTATTCTGCTTAAATTAGGCCCCATGCAATTGCTAAAGACCCCTTTTTCATTTGTTCTTTCACTCATTCATGCATCCTTCCATTAATTCACTCTTTTCCCTGCTACCTTTGGCTATGCTGAATTATATGCATGCTCTTTGCTTTATCCTTTTCTTTCTATCTCTCTTCTGTCACCAAGTGTACGTGTCCTCAAACAGCTTTTCCAGAACAACACTGCACCCTATACTCTCACGGGAAGGCAGATGGAGATTTCCATCCAAGGAGATACCTCCCTGGGGCATTGCTCCACCAGCAAGGCAGCAGAAATCAGAATTTGGAGAGAACTTGGCTGACAAAGAAGAAACAACCACAGCATCTTCTGCATAGCTGCAAAAGCTGGCACTGATTTATACGCACCCAACAGCGGCTTGTTAATCTGCACCCATCAATTCACTACCTAGCCCACCTCACCTAACAGGCTGAGCTCTCAGCCATGTCTCCAGGGCCCTTCCCCTCTTTTTGCCTCTCCTGTGCATCTTTGTTCTTGCTCTGAATACTATTTACTTCCTCCCCAGGCAGACAGAGGCCAGCTTTGCCTGTCTCCCCAGCACAAGGAGGCAGTTCTTCATACGCAAATTCAGCTCCCTCTTTCTATTGCAGGCTGTAGCTGGAAGGAGACTTTTTTTGTTTGTTTGGGGCTTTTTCTTTTGCTTTGTCCTTATCTACCCGTAGCTGCATCTCAGCTGCTTTTCACTGAGGTCTGGAGTCTGTGGGTGAGCACATCTGTGCCGGGACCAGGAAGACAAGGTCAGCCCCAATCACAGGGTGGCAAACAGCAGCCACTCCAGCTGCACTGCCCTCCTGGTTCCTTTGATGTAATTAACATCCCTTTGTTACTGTCTGCAATCATGTCTGTCTCTGCTTTAATCATCATCTCCCAGCAATGAGCATTCCTTCTCATTAGAGTCTTAAAAACCTCCATTATAAACATGTAAATGGGATGCAGTGAGGAGGGAAATATTTTACTAGTCCAATTTCCTGTTGTGCCACTGCCAGCAAGTCATGATATCGTTACTAAGCATCTCCAATCAGCACCAGCACCTACAGGACCAGACCCACGTTTCACTTGAAACCAGCATCTGACAGTAACAGTAGAGCCCAGTGGTATCAAGGTTCCCAGCCTTCAATGGAGAATGAAGATTTTTCCTTTGAGGAAAGAGCGAAGATGAGACAGTAGGCTCTGAAAGCAAAGGAGAATCTGATCCACTCTCCTGAGATCCAGCTTTCAATTGGCAGCATGCTCTCAAGGTAAAACCAGCAAGCTGCCCCATCTTTATAATACAGAAAGTAAAATCTCAGCCTTTCTAGCAGCATCATTTAAGGTCTTTGACCTCTTCAGACATTTCTCCATTGATACCAGCTGAACTCTGGCCCAGCAGGTCTCCTGATGTGGTGGTATAACCCAGACTAACCACAGGCACTCATTGCATTGCATGGACCTGTTTGATTCTGCCAGCTTCCCTTCTCAGCTAACTGCAGAGCTGCCCATGAGTTCCCCTTCTCCCTTTCGGCAGCAACAGAAAGCAAGAGTCTCCTAAGCACCAGCTTTGCAAGAAGAGGTCCGTCCAAGCATTTTCTCCCCTTCTTTCAGAAAGAGCAAGGTCTTATGTTTCAGAGGGATACTGACCTCTCCTTCCCCTCTCCACACACTCCTGTCCAGCAGGCATTTCACACAAGACCCGTCTCCCCAGAAGCAGTTCAGCAGCAACGTGCCAGCCAGGTACTACTCAAGCCCCTTTCAAATAGGAATTGTTCTAACCCAATAACATTTACAATGCAAATATCAGTTCTGTTTGCAAGCATACTGGGCTTAGGGGAAAGTGCATGGGAGAACTTACCATCCATCTCCAACAAGATGCTGGGAAGCACATCAAGCCAGATGCTGTTCACAGAGGCAAGAGGCTCTGTTCTCCTCTACAGCAGGTCTCACAGAAGCAGAGATTCCAGGGAACCTCTTCTGCTCTTTAAAAAAGGCCTTTTGCCAGGCAGCCACCCTTTGGGCAACATGTGGAGAGCACAGCACCTGTGACACCTCTTCCACCACTGTAATCTCTAGGCTGTCCTGCCCTGCTGTGTTCTCAGAGGTTGGTCAAGGCTGCCTGCCACAGCAGTGGGTCAGCTCTCCATCGCTTGAGGCCCAGACACCACGGCCTGTTGCACAGATGCCCTGTAGGCTTTGCGCAGAGCCGCCTAGCTCGCTCCTCTGGCAAAACTTCTGTGCCGGGTCCTTCTAGTCCCTCTATAAGAGCACCCATAAGCAGTTTAAGCTTCAGGATTCAACCTTCCTATGCCTGAAGCCCGTATTACAATTTTTGTCCTTTTCCCTTTTCTGTTTTTCTTTGTAGTAGGGTACAAGGTACACTTGATCTGATCTCTCCAGACATGCTTTCTGTTATGCATACTAAGGCCTCTATGAGCAGAACCCATGGAATACATACAAAATATTTCTCACCCAAGGTGCCTAATAAACCCCTAAAGGCAGAAATTGCAGCCAAGGTGCAGAGGAGAGATAGCAAATCAGACACTACAGTGCTTTCAACTCCGATCTCCTTGTCCTACCTCTTGATAAAATGTTGCGGAGACTTCTTCCATCTCACAGTTCCTCTCTAGTACGTGGATTTGGCACCCATGAGCGTTTTAATTTCATAAACCACCAGTGCTTTGCCTTCCCTTTTGCACCCCTGTGCTTTCTTGGAGCTCTCTAAGCCAGGTGCAACCACCTGATAATTCCCTGTAATGTGATCGCATCCGCTGAAGCAGGGCCTCTGTGCCAGAGCTGAACTGTGATGAACTACAGCCTCAACTCAAGAAGACCACTGCTAGTAAAAGAGCAGGACAGCCTGGAACTCAAAGTCCCCTCAAGCTTGAACTGCATCACACAAACCACCTTATTTTGCTGAACCCAAACAATACTCCTCACATTAAGACCCACAGCATTCTCCTTTATAACAAAACGCAGCAAGGCTGCTTGCCTTCATTTCCCAGGCCCCACACATCTCATCTCCAGGAGTAATAATACACAAATGAAAAAACCTTGTCTCTCTGATGGGTGCTTTACATCCTCTGTGCACCTGGGGAAAGGGCACACACTACTGGTTCCTCAGTTAAAAAAAACCTCACACCTTTTTGCACTCAAGTCATCAAGACAAGAACAAGGGGATTGTGCTTACTCAGTTAAAGGGGCAAAGGCGGGAAAGTTAAAAGAGGTTAAACAGACATGTGAACACTCTCAGCCTGTTGTGCAAGACCCTGTGCTTAGGGGCAACTGCATCAGATTTAATCCTCTTTAAGAAATGCACTGGCTTTGCTCCTGAACCTTTCTGTGTGTTCCCTTGGAGACAAGCCCTGAAAGCTTCTCTAACAGCCCTAAATGAGTGCTTGCTATTACTGCCTTAACTAACATCTACTCTGACCAGGCCTTAGCTTTCCCTTCACCGAGCTGTGGGTAGATGGGACAGGATAAAACAAGGCAATTGCCTTCTACAGGGGAAATACTCCCCTACTAGCAGTTTGCATCTGCATGCAGATGCACCAGTTGTGCTTCATGCACTCAGTCCCACTGATCCTTGTACCAAGCCACTGCCACAGCTGGTCAGAGCATCTCTGTCGAGGGCAAAAGGGGGCACTAACTGCTCAGGAGCCCAGACACTGGACTCACCTCCAGGGAATGGTTTGTAGTGAGGTGGAATTTATAGGCAAACACAGCCCAGAGACCTACTGCAAAACTACCTAATCCATCCCCTTCCAAACACCACTCAGTCAGAATTTAATACTTACACTTTCCCATTTATGTCCCCATCCTGCGATCTTAAAGTATAACCAGCCTTTTCACAATGAGTTCCCATTAACCGCAGGAGAAAATCCATGCCTGCTTTTAACCACAGGAATGCCCTTCCTAGTTGTCTTCCCCAAATAACATTCTTGTCTCCTCAATCAGAAATGGAAGCTCTATGCAACATCATCAAGTACATCTCACTCTTCCCTGACGCTCACAGATCTCCTAAAAGGTTAATTTAAAATCAGTGGAGGCCCAGAGTGTGGTGCTGGCAGAGTAGCAACTGTCTCTTCCTCTAGGTTCAGCTCAGACTAGGGCAGGGGTTATATTCCAGCATTAGGAATATTTATTAGCGGGAAGAAGATTTGAACCAGTTGTAGAGATAAGGCATCAGGATTACAGTGCTAATAAGGGTTTTAAGGGAGGCTTGCTCTTAAATGGTCATGGGAGTGAATGGGGAGTGAATGAGGGTGGAGTGGACAGATGCATAGATGAGTGGGAATTAATAGTTGTAAAGATGAAATTTGGCTTTCTGTTGTGGTTAGGACTGGGATATGACAACACTACCGTCAAAGTCTGGATGATTTCAGCCTTTGCTCTGTATGACTGGCCAATATTCTAAATTCCCCTTTGTTTCACTTATTTGGGATAAGATACATCTATGGATGCAGAGATTAAAATGGCTTTTTTCCTTGTCAGTTTGGGTGCTGATTTTAATCAGGGGGTTTTTTTCCCTTTCACAGCTTCATTTCTAAAGAAAAGGAACAGCTCAGAGAGAAATTGGAGCTGCTCCCAGGACAAATGGGCCTGACTGGCAGTGCATAAAATTACCACTGTCTCTTCACCTTGCTTTCTGCAATCCCTTTATTAACTAACTGAATCCACAGTCATCCTTTCTTTCCTAGCTCATTCATTCTCTTTCTTTCTCCCTCTCTCTACTCCCAGCTAAAAGGTTCATTATCATGCTCGTGGACTAGTAATGCACCCATGTCATGAAGGAGTGCAATTACATGTCCTATAAACATCACTAGCCCAAGCTGGTGGCAGGAATCTGGTCTGGCCCTGTGGGAAATGCTGGGTCTGGACCTGGGAGCTGCTTTCTCCAGTGCTGCAGGCACCGGTGTGGCAGAGAGGTGCTGCAACTCCCTGTGCATGGGATTATGCATCTGGCAGGGTCTATGGGCAATTTATTTCTAGGATAAAGAGGAATGCTGCCCTTCTGTGGCTCTGGCAAAGGGAGGCAGGAAGAGGAAAGGAACGTAAGTATGACAGAAGACTCAGCTAGCCCAGGGTTTTGCCTCTAGCTGGGCCACAAGCCAATGAGAAAGCCCAGAAGCTGCTGGTAGGGTTTAGCAAGTTCCTTGCTCCTGTCCTTTGCAGCTACCAGCAAACCTACCTTCCATGAACTGTTGTCTCGCCCTTTCTCAGAGCCCTGCCATCACCTGCCCTCATGACTGAAACCACGGCAATTAACAGCCAACCTCCATAACTGTAAATGGGCCAGCGTGACTTTGGCCTTGGCACGTTTTTTTCTGGGGCAGGTCTGAGGCATATCAGAAACCATGCTGGGGTGATTACACCCAGCAAGCTGCTGGACTCTGCTCTGCAGTGCCGTCAAGCCAGTTCTCACTTCAGCCCCTAAAAAAAGAATTCAGACACAACCTCCAGCTGTCAATCAAAGCACACATCCAGGTTGAAGTTCCAGGAGGGTAATTAATTTCCATCCAAAGACAGGAGGAGAAGTGTATTTGTTTAATGAACGCATTACCAATTTGTTCTTCTGCTCAGTATGTGTTCTGGCATTTAATAAGACTTTTTTTTACTGGGGGTGAGGAACAAAGACTAATAAAATGTGTTAATGACAAATACCAACTGCGTGAAGAGAAGACATAAAAGGGACAAGATGATTTGTGGGCTGGACAGAAGGAGACTCTGAACACTCAGTCCACAAACTGGGATGAGGAAGAGTTGACATCATGCTCACTTGAAAAAGGTGGTGGGTTTCTGGCACTTTTTAAAATTTTGCTTATTAGTATCTACCTGTGGCATGATTTTGTCTGAAGAAGTCCAGCCCTCTCCCAGCAGGTGCTGTCTGCCGCCTTACCTGTTCTGCAGGCTGCCTTCTTCCTTGCACTCATGCCACCTCCAGATCCCCAGAAACCTCACTGAAGTGACCATGACCCTCAGGAGTGCCATTATGCCACCTGTGGGCAGCTGGAACCCCCCAAGGTTACCAGCACTGTGGCTTTGTCCTTGGCACAGGTACCAGGACGATAAAGGAAAAACTGCACAGGGCTCCTGACCCCACTGCCCTGCAAGTGTTGCTGGCAGCAGGCGCGTGTGCGGGGCCCAGGCTCCCAAGGGTGCAGTCGGAGCCCGAGGGCATGAGTGCTGTCCAGGTGCTCAATGTGCCACCAGACAGGCCTGCGGTTCCCACAGCTGCTTCAGCAAACCTTCCCCAACCTCCTCATCACCTTCCTGGAGCTCTTCCTGGCTCCCACACCCTATTGCCACCAGGGAAAGGTCCCAGCACCTCTAGCTACACCCAGCTATGTTGCCCCTTGACTACTGTGATCAGTGCTGGAGGAGAATCCCACTTCTGGACAGCTGCTGGCAAACTGCTCTCTGTCTTGCTATGGAGACCGTCTCTTCATTGCTCCAGCTTGCTGCTAAGCCATGTTGCCCTGTCCTGATTATTTTGGTGGACGGGATCCACCACCAAGAGTGCTGATGGAGAACCCATCTTGGGCATCTCATCTGATTCCTTCTAAGACATGTCAAGAAGGGACAAGCTCAAGAAAAACTCTTGACCAAAACCCAACTAAGGTGGGAGGAAATGTTTTTACCTCTTTCCAGCTAAACAGCCTCTTAAATGTGCTTCCAAAAAGCCAAGTGAGTTACGCAAAACTGGCATTGCTCCCTCTGGCCATCTGCAGCATTACTCACAGCTTGTCACTCTTCTTTGTCTGGTGAGGTGTTGTGGCTTCTTGCATGGGGTGTCAAATTGCTCACTGTGCCTAGCAGTTTGCAGGGTGGGCAAAGCACACCACAGCTGTCTCTTCCATCATCATCTTTGCAAGGCACCTAATGCCACCGGTTGCATGGTAACGCAGAACAAAAGGCCACAAGGACACCCTGTCTCAGAACAAGTGGGGAAAACAAGTGGAAGCAATTAGCAAAGAGCTGGGATAAACTGAACAATTTTATTTTCATTTTCTAAAGAAATCAATTTTGTCATTTGGCCCTGGCACCTTTCTGTTTTCCCTGGACCAGCTTCAGGTGGAGAGAAGGGACCAGCCCCACTTTTCTCATTTGGAGGCTCTTTTCATCAGAACTTCCCCTGGCTTTAGCTGCTTGCTTTCTGTACGGCACTGTGCGGGGAAGGATGTAGCCATGGATGGAGGCAATGGAAGGGGTTTGCCCACCTCCTTCCTACCCCATCCCTTGTGTCACAAACTTTTTATTTCCACGTGACTCCATCCAGCAATGACTCCTTTCAGCATGAAGCTGGCTTTCTAAGCTGTCTGCTCTCCTCCTCCCTGCTTGCTTGTGCATACAAGTATGATGCTCCAGGGCAGTCTTGTTCTCTTGGCCACTTGACTACATCCAGGGTAAATTACAATTTTTTACTTTCTTAATATTTTGTAGCTGACACAACAATAAATAACTAAAATACCCATGCCTTTGTTGCAGCAAATATTGTTTTACAGGAGATGAAGGCAATATGACCCTCAATATACTGCTCTTCATTATAGTTATTTTCAATTCTCTCTGTTTTTTGGTGAAGTTTTCTACAACTATTTGTACTTTTCCGTATGTCACTTTAAAATCGGAAAGAGCTTTAAAAAGAAAATTGCATTTTTCTCTCATCGCAGAATCTTAGCTTTCTTATTACTTTTCTCTTTGATTTTTCTTTTTCCTAAAGTAAATAAACAACAAAAATTTTTTTTACAGCACTCAAGACGTTACATTCTGGTCATTTCTCATGGTTTTTTTCCCATGTTCAGTGACAATTATTACAAAGAAGAACCATTTTTTCCCGCTAAGACCTCGAATGGGAGCAGTCATGTAAACCACGATTTCTAAAGGATGAAACAATCTGGCTGGATCCACCTGTTACAGAAATCCTGGGAGTCCCAGTGACCTTGGGTGCACTAAGCAGATTTGCACCAGCTGAAGAGATCTTGTGTTTTTTAACTTCTGCATCCCCTGACACCCCCAGCACTTTCTTAACTTGTACCTGATACACACAGAAGCTACTAAGAAAGAGTGTGCACATAACACTTATATTTCTAGCACTTCTCACTGTTTGGAGGTGTTACCAACTTCCTCAGTGTTCGTTCAGCCAGATACTTGTCCATACCATCAGCGGGATGTTGCTGAGCAGAGAGAGCAGCCTCAGAAAAAGGAGGGCCCGAGGGTCGCTGCCCCTGTGCTCGGTCTCTTAGTGTCTCTGCTGGCAGGACCGCTGGGGAGCGAGGTGGAGCTTCTCCTGCTGATTCTGCAGAGAAGCTGGTCGCAGCCGCAAGCAACATGTCATTTTCTCAGCATAATCCAAAGCAGGAGGAGACCTAGAGAGTAGCTCATCTTTCCTGTCTGGAGGCAGCCCAAAGTCCTGGCTAAGGGAAGATTGCCTCTTTGGTATCTTCCCCTCATCTCTCATTTCCTCTAAGTTGCTCCTTCCATCTGTTCTTGACCATTAAAGGAAAGAGACTGCCCCATGATACATGCAGCATGGCCCAGGCAACACCTCTGCTTTGATTAATGCCTCCTGCAGGTTCCAGGTGTGTCCCCATCTGTCATCAGCTCCATCTCCTCACAATGAAAACAGATCACCAGTTTGCATTTAATCACTCAGAACAAAAACAAGCCATGCAAAGCAGAAAGGCTAGTCAGGAGGCAAACCGCTGCTCAGCAGCATTCTCTCACTGTGCTTTGTGCCTCGGGATCCACTGAGAATGTAGACAGAAGGGTCTCAGGGACAAAATACCATCCAACGAGCTCTTTTCTGCCTAATCTAAAGAATGCCAAGCAGGGGAAAGCAGGGGGTGGATTAGCAACAGGTCAGGGCACAGTTTGTCCACTTAAAAACCACTTGGTTTTCAAAGGAAGAAGCATCAAAAACTTTCTTGCCCACTTGGCAGTGACAGTTCCCAAAGGAAACAGGAGAAAGTGCTTTCTTAGATGACTACTGGTGTCCACATTGTGAATTCAGATGAAAACAAAGTGTGGTCATAAAGGACAGTGGCTGTTCACATGTGGACACTTCTGTCCTCTCCCAGTACAAGAGGAAGGTGTTCCTTTCAAAGTGGAAGAAGGTGGCCAGCAAATGGGGGCTCTTGGTTCTGCACTAAAGGGTGGCCAGAGTTCATCAAAAGCAGTTCACCTGGAATCGCACTCTGAAGACAAGCTCTGAAGTCCTTCTTGCTTTCTCTCAGTCTGGTCTGAGTTTCTAATGATTGCCCCATTACTGCTGGTGACAGGCTTGTGATAACGTTGCCATTTCATTAGCTGAGTATTGTTCAGGAGATTGATGGCTGGCAAGGTAAGAAAAATTGCATCTCCCTCTGCAGCTGCCTGTCCCACAGACAGCATTCATCACGGAGAGAAGGGGAGTGAAGAAAAACATACAGGAGTAGGAACTGGATGCACTGGCATCCCATCGAAGTCAAATGTCTATCTGCAAGCAGGTGTGAGGATCCTGGAGTCCAGGCATTTTCCCTTCACTGCTCCAACCCCAGGTGAACATCTTCCAGAGAAAGTAAAGAAAACGTGAGTGCCAGGACCACCCTCCCCAGCCTGAGCTCACAGGGCTGGTCCCAGAGGCCTCACTTCTCCTCTGTGCTTGAGAATTATTATTAAACAGACAGCTTTCCAGAGGAAAGCAAATATTGACATTAAGCAAGAAAGTAAATGCTCCTGGGTGCTTGAAGAGAATAGAGAGGAGAGACAATGTAGAGCAGAAGTAAATGAGCATCTGAAAAACTTGAGAGACACTTAGGCCTGCTCCCCAGCCCCTCTCAGCATCTACACGCTCTCCTTTTGCTGGAAGGGTGACTGGGGGCTTTCTCATGGAGACAGCAAGACTGCAAATGCAAAGGAAGGCAGCAAAGGTAGAAAGCAGGCAGAGAAAAGGATAAAAGTAATAACAAAAAAATGTTTGCTCAGTTGTGCCTAACACTCCATCTTTCTTGACTGGCTTTCGCAAGTTTCTTCCAATATTGCTGAGTGGTTCTCAGGCTGGGTGAAGCCAACTGTCCAATTTCCAGAAGACTTTCTCCCATGCTGAGCAGCTCCTTCCATGCCTTCAACAGCTCTACTGAGCTGAGAGGGGCTCTGCTTGGTTTCCTACCAGTACTTGCATGGTGTGTGATCCTAGGAATCTTGCATCGTTTTGGCACTGTTGCCAAGGATAAGTTTTCCTAAGTCACCGATTTCCCAGCAGTATGTTGTTCTGCAACCAGGACATTTCCTAGTGCTAGGAGGGGCACACTCTAGTGCCATGGGTTTGTGACAAATAACCCCAGCTCATATTAAAGCTGCAACCTATCCTGCAACTTCTGGAATATCATCCCAGTTTTGTCTAGCCCTTTCCATCCTTTTGGAGGTAGTTTCTGACATGGGAGGCCTCAGAGAGCTCCCGATGCAATGAATAAAAACTACCTCACAACTGTACACAAAAAATTAAAACCTCATTTGTGTCTGCTGAGCGAACAAACCACAGCTAATTAAATCCCATAACAATAGGACATTATACAAATGAGTACCGCCTCCTTAAAAGCACAGCTGGGGACAAGTACCGTTATTCATGCTGTGCCCCTCCAGAGTCAAGGGGTGACAAGTCTTTCATGGCAAGGCTGTGCAGCAAAGGCGGGAGCTCCCTCATACCCTGACAGATGAGCCAAGAAAGATTTTTTTTTTTTGCCAGAGAAAAAGCACACATAGACACACGCAGACAAACAGCATGAATGCTCTCCCGCTGCCTCCCCGGGGAGCACTTGAGCTCTCGGCAATGGCTCCCGCTGAGGGCTGGGGGAGTTCCCTCCGTGCTCACAACAGGCAGGCTCTGTGTGCAGCACCTCACGCCACAGCAGCGCGGGAAGCCTGGAGCCCCGGCTGCTCGGGGAGCTGAGGCACAGCCAGGCCGCAGGCACGCTGCTGAGCACGGCCGTGGTCTCTGTCCTGCCGTCTGTCTCATATGAAGTGCAGAAGCCTGACATGGAGATTTATTATGGTCTAACATCTGTGCCAGTGAGACCATACTCATCTCCAAGGCTTAAATAACCTCTTTTGCTATTGTATAGCATCTCCTCACTAGCTTCACACATCCTTATCACATGCCTAGGGGAGGGGGGTCATGAGTTGCTTTTCTCCCTGTTTTCCAGACAGGGAGATGAGAAGCACAGAGAAATCTAAATGACAAAACTGGGCCAAGAAACAAATCTGCACCAGTGCCAACATCTGCATCCAAATCTGACGCTCCATGACTGCCCCCTGCCAGTCCTCATCCTTTGCACCCCGTGCCATCAACCTGGCTGGGCTGGCATCTCACAGGGAACGCTCTGCCCCTACCCAAAGACATCTGCTTGAGCAGAGCAGTGCCACGCAGAAAGGGAGAGGTCCCTACCCTGCTGGGGACCAGGTTACTAGGCGTCTCACAATTGAGGCCCCACTTCTCATACCGTTTATTTTTCAACCTATTATCTGGTGTAACGTGCAAAATGTGTAATGTGCCTGCTCACAGCACTGGCTTTGCAGTGAACGGTATTTAAAAGTCTAAGGGTGGATTGGAAAAAGACCTGCTTTGTATTAAAAGGATGAAGTTCATTCGGCTGAGCTCAGTCTGAACTCCTTGAGCAGGAGGAGGACAAGAACTCCTTCACTACCTACACCCATACAAGCTCAGCCTTTGTGATCTTTTTTGTAATATCAGTTTACTTTCATTTCTGAACAAAATGGTGTCTTCTAATGTAAAGTGGCAAATTTTTTCCATTTTGCAAATGTTGAAATGGGATGATTTGCCTGTATCTTGCATTCTTTCCCACAGATAAATTTGTTATCGCATTTCTTGTGAAAATTGACTTATTTATGAAAGCATTTTCTGCAAAGAATTTCAGTTTCATTAAAGCAGTTTTCTGATGAGGAAGCAGATAATCAGAGAATACCTGACCTTACCTAGTTATATCTCATCTTCCCTCATTAGTACTGAGGAGCTTTTCTGACGCAGTTTGCCAGCTGCAGAAGTGGAAGGGCTGGATTTCTGTGTTAACCATGATCCTGGACCAGGCATGTCGGGGAGTCAAGGAGTAATCAGGGAGAGAGAATCCCAGCCTAGAACAGGCAGGAAGCAAATGAGAAATTTAGCTCTTTTCACCCTGACTCTCCTTTGCTGGCAGGGTTGGCAGCACCACTTCTCTCATTTTGCAGTGGCTTGCATGACACTTTTTGATCCCTGAGGAACAAATGTCACTCTTTTCAAGCCGGTGGTTTGAAAGAGTCTAGAACTGCAATGAGAAAATTAAAAAAGAATACAAGACTTATCTGGTTCTGATGCAAAGTCAAACCAAGCCACTAATGCTTTGTAGTCTCTATCAGCAACTGTGAGTTTGGCTGTAGCCACGTGAAGCACAATCCACAAGCACTGAAACCCAGGTAAGCATATTACCAGTGTACTTTCTCCATAGAAGTCCTGGAATATGCCAAGGCACAAATGCTCTGCTTTCTAATACTGCCCTTAAGTACCCACAATAGTGCCTTCTCTTAACACTTTACCTAGGACCATTCCTAAAGCCAGAAGTCTGGCAGAAAAGGAGAGAAACAAAACTGAGGAACCAAGTGAACACAGAAGACAACCAGTGAACGGCTGTGAGGGAGGCAGAGGCTCAAATCTCTGAATTTACTCTGGACACCGAAGCCTGCTCTGCGTTGCCTTAGGCTGGAAGGGACTGTTCTGTGTAGTTTTGCAATGAGGACTCAGGGAGTGTTGGTTGGCTTTTAAGGTTTTCATCTGGATTTTACACCAGTTCTGCAGTTTCCAGACTGGCTGATTTGTGGCAGAATCCCCAGTGGCCATGCAGAACTGTGTCTCCTCCCCCACCTTCACTTGCTCCTGAGGGCAGCTTAACTAACTCACCTGAAAGATTATTTATTTGGCAGTAAAAGCCACAAATAAAAGACAGCTGCCTAATGAAGACAGCTTGGTAAGTCTGGCCCATTTTTAATTTTAATGTTGTGTGTAATCTCCCTTCTGGTCTATGGACTTGTCAGTGGTTTTACAACTTCTGATTATACAAGTGCAGTAGGCAGAGACAGCTCAGTGGAAGAGCTGGGAGAGCCGCATTAACAACTGCCTCCAGGGAATCCAGCCAAGGGAGCCAAGGATTTGTCTACACCATCATTGCAATGACAGAAAGCAGAGGCTGAGCAAGCACTCTGTTGTGTCCTTTTCACAACCTACCTGTCTACTTATTTATAGGTAGTCAAGTAGCTCTGGGCCTTAAACATAAGAAAAGAGGACACTTCTGCTTCACCATCCGTGCAGGGATACACACTTCACTGTGTTTTACAGAAGGGCAACTGTTGCAGAAGTAAAGCGAGTACTGGGTATTTGCCCATGGGTACAGGGCAGAGGGGTAGCAGCAGACCTTAGGGTCAAGCCTATTGCCAAGTTCGCAGTCTCAGGCTATCCACCATTGCCTGACTCCCCATCCTTAAAGCTATCTCTGCCACTGAAGGGTCCCATCAATAACAAGTGAGCCAGCCTCCTCTCCAGAGCACTGTCCTGCCAATAAAGCCTTCCGGACTCATTCACCTCCTTCCATTAGACAGGCTTGGTGCTAAAGAGCTTACAGATTGGAGAGTAAATGTATTCAGAAGCTAAGGATTTTCTGACAGAAAGATGGATATAGAGAAAGCAGTTTCCTTCCCAGCATGAATAGCGGCAACCGCAAAAGGGCGTGCACGTAAAAGGTCAGCGCTGTTCCCATTCAGAGCCCCATGACCTCAGCTGTCCTGCAAGGCTTGCTCTCCTGCCTGCAGAAGCCCCAAGCTCCCTGCTTCCATTGAGCCATGAAGGATGCTCTCCTCCACTGCTCAGCAAGCACACCGGCCTTTCTGCTGCCCTGCTGCAGTGGGCAGCTGTTGTTCCTCCTGACAGGGAAGAGAACGCACCAAGGAATGCCTGGAGAATACAGAGGCTGTTGGGGTTAACACCACTGCGGGCTGAGGGAGTTGGATGCTGTCTCACAGCTGGAGACTTGGAAAGGAAATGTGAGCTTTGCTCCATGGGCAGTTTTGCCAACCCAGGATCATGGTTGGAGCAGTTGACAGAGCAGCACGTGGAACTCCATTACTCTCCTGGATGTTGCGATGGTTGGCAGGAGCAGTCTCAGCACTGAAATGTTTGCATTCCTCATAGCCAAGGCAGAAGGTTTCCCTGCTTTTATGGATAGGAGAATTGGGACTGTGAAAATTATACAGATGACTTACAGGGAGTCCATGGCAGATCTCAGAGTTTTATCCCAGTTCTCCATCACTTTGCCCCTCCCAGGACTCAGAATAAGGTTTAATCAAAGCTGCATCCTTTCTCTTTACAATGATGTAAATCAGGAGCGACTCCCCTGGAAGTATGCTGTCCTCACCTGCCCAGCAGCCTGCTATAAGGTGGTGAGCTGTGGGGCTGCACTCACAGCCCGGCCTCACAAGCAGGCGTGAGTTGGGAAGGTGGCCAGAGAAGATGCTTGATCTTTCAGTCCTCCAGCCCTGGACATTCAGGCTCTTTCTTGATGCTGGGCCCCTTTTCTTCCCGGGGAAATGGTACTGCAGTGCAAGGAGTGCTTGGATAAGGTCCACAGGCATACACCCCCAGTGAGAAAGGAGTGGTCTTGTTCTCCTGGCCCCCCTCCAGGGACCAGCATGTCAGCCACACAAGATGCTTCTCACATGAAGTGCAGAAACTGCCACCAGCTGTGGAGCTGGTGAAAACTAGCCCAGCCATTGACAAATCTTTCTCTGGAGATGCTGACTCAGATGCTGCTCTGCCTCCCAGGCGTCTCCTGTCGTGTAGGCCCTGTCACTTCCGTGTCTCAGAATTAGCCAGGAGGGCTTTCTGCCATCCGAGTTTGACCTTCTAAGGATGTTCAGCATCTTTCAGCATCTGGCCCATTAGGGATGTGACATGCTTCACAGATGTGCAGGACAGCAGGCTTTGCAGAGCAATAGAGACCTCATTCCTCCTTGCTCACCGTCTCTTTCTGGGATCTGAAGACACACAGTCTGCCCGACTCCTTCAGGTCCCAGCAGGGACTCTGGGGCAACACACAACAGCGTACCCAGGTGACCATGATTCTTTTCCTGAAGGAAGAAACATTGTCTCACCTTTCCTGCCAATTGATGTTCTCTAATCTTCATGCTAATCCTTCATAAATCTCCAGCCTGGTCCTGCCTGAGGGGTGGTGAAGAGGATAGCTTTTGCTCTGCTCCTGTTACCTTGCAGGGCTGAAGCACCTGCAGTCAGTCCTGCTTTTAGCTACTCGGCTGCCAGCATGATGTTAGGAAGCATCTTTCTGCTGCTGCAACCCACTGCTCTGCAACCAGACCCCCGGCAGAAGTCTCTGTGGGATTATAGGCATTCAACTACAAAGCCCGGTAAACCTCCTGCTGCCTGTGAAGGGGGACCTAACTCTCTCAGGTGTTCTATCACTGATTCTGAGTGCTGCTTAGCTCAGTCCCTTGACACATTTATCTGTCTCCATCCACAACGGAAATTCCTGCGCACTTCAGGGGCTCACCAACCTGGGCTGCAGTTTGGCTTTGTACCAATACCTGAAGCTATCCTGCTGGTGGGGCTTCCCGAGGGGCAAGGAAGAGGCTTGTCTGTCTTTACAGGTAATTAAATCCAGATTAAAACAAGATCTTACTGGAATCCAGCCTGGGGGAAATTGTAAAGGGCTGGCTGGAAGTGAAGATCTACAACCAGAGCCCAGGCAGTGCAGTGCCCTTCCCCTCTCTCTCCTGAACGCAAGGGGGTAGTGAAAAACTGACAGAAGCTGGTTTGGGAACCTGTCCGTAGTCAAAGGCCAGTTTGGATGCTCCAGCACAACACTGCCCATCACATGCAGCTCTCTGTTCCACCTACAAGAATGGAGGTAGCCATAAGAGCACTGACTCATGTAAAACCAAGCTTAGTCCCTAATTCTCCCTAAAATTTCACATGCTTGGCTTTGCGCGGCTCCCAGGAGCGAGGTAGCAACCTCTTCTCTCCTGCACATCTTTGGAGAGGAACTGGCCCTGGACCCTCAGCAGGACCAGAACAAGTTGAGCACTGCACAGTACTCACTCCTGCTGGGCAGCTTCAGAGCTTGCTCAGCTGCCTCTCAGCATTGCCACGTCTCCAATGCTCCTGCTGCAGAGGGGTGGTCAGGCTGCATCGCTCTCTGGAGGAAGGAAGGTCTGGCCCGCTTGACCTCAGACTCTTCAAGGAGAGGACCAGGCTGGACTGAGGTAGTCTTCAACTGGAAGGACTGCTTTGCAGAAGTGCTGGGCACCCCGCAGTTCACTCCTATCAGCACAACTGGCAGGCATATGCTGTGCCCTGTGCCTTATGCCCAGAAAAGCTTTGCTAGGTGAATCTGTCATTTCCTTTCCCTGTGCCTCAGTTTCCCCAACTATAAAATGAGGCATTGATGGGCAAACTGGTCTGGGCCCTTGCCCTCCTTGGTAAATTGCTTTGAAATGCACCAGTGAAGTCTGCAAAGTATAACCCCCAGCCCACCACTGCCTTGCACACACTTCTGTCACTGGCTCCTCCTCCTCCAGCCTGCTGGGCACGTTCCATGGTGTGTCCTTGCAACCAAACAGACGTCAGGGCTTGTGCTCCCTGCTGGATTCCCACAGCACCCCCGCCCATGCTCTTCCTCCTGGCTGCTGCATAATGGGCCTGAAAACACAGAACCAATATGCAAATCTGACATTTAATTTGGACATGAGAGTTTAATGAGGCTGTGGAGATTCTGCCACTTGCAGCTTCCACATCCTGCAACCTGCAGTTACATTCCCTTAATTGAACACGTCCCCACTACACATGTATGAATGCACACTCAACGTGCACGTGCTCTCCAACAAAATCCACCCTTTGCAGAACAGTTGCTCCCAACTCCCCTCTCTGTCTGTGCCTCCTCCCAGGCTCCTAGGGCCACAGGGCAAATGTAGGGACTGTGACTCTACAGTAGCCACATCTGGTCTTTCCAAAAGCATCTCAGTTCAGAGCAGATGCACATTTTCCCACCTCAATTTTGGGACCTCTTTCAAGATGGTGCTTTGTTTTGGTGACTTCTAAAGCACTTGGCTCTGCTGCAGGAGAGGCAGGGCCTATTTACTCTGAGCCGGAGGGCTGGGAGCATACAGTTCACGAGCTACTGTGCTATCTTGCTCTTGAAGAGATGGACGATGTACCAGGAATTGGCTCTGCTGAGAGCTGGGGTGAAGAGGGAAGGGCACAGATGATGCCTTGCGAGGCCTCTCCTCCCATGCCACAAGATGTGCAAAGCATTTCCCTGCCAGAACAAGCACTTCAATCAGGGAGAATATATCCCATCCACTAGCTCCAGTGCCAAAGGTACCTTGTTGGGAACAGGAGCAACTCTTCACTTTAATAGCTCCATACCAGCCTCCTCCCTGAGCATCCGTCTGAGCAAAGGCAGCATGGGTATCCCTAGACTCCCCTTTTTGCCCTCCTCTGCAAGGTCGGAAAGGAGGAAAAACACATCCGCCCCAATCCATGGGCTCATGTTGACATGAAAGGCACCCCTGGAAACAAGAGCTGAACTGTATCAAATTGAACCATAATCAATCTGCCTCCTCGACTGCTACAGCCTGAGATGAGTGTATTGCTGAGAGCCCCAAACACAATGAGCATAGGATACATCGGTCCTGAAGAAGGCAACCGGCAATGAGCTATCAGACCGTCTGAAGAATTCTTAAAACTCCCAGTGAAGAAGAAAACAAATAATCAAACAACAAAGCCTAAGCAAAATGCAGGAACTCCTACATCCAGCAAGGAGATTCTCCTTTGTGCCACCTGCCTGAATGCAAAGGCTTCCACTAGCTCCCAGCACAGAAACTTCAGTCTTTTTATTTGAAGAGGATTATGGAGCTGCCATTCAGTAAATGAAGTGCCACTCCAAACGCCTGCACTGTGGCCTGCCCTTGTTCAGACAGAGCACCTTGCTGGGGCCACAGAAGCTGCAGGCAAAGGCTGCTCCTGGCCTTGGAGCTCTGCAGAGCTAAGTAACGCCTCAGAGTGCATGCACAGGAGCCAGGAGAGGGGTGAAGCAGCAGGAGGAGAGCTTCTTTTCATCATTTCTGCTGCTCCTCTGACAGGTACAGCCAGGGTTTTCTTCTTCAGCAGCCGCCTTTCCTCCCAGGTTGCAGCCACGGCACTGAACTGCTCCTCTGACAACTGAAATATAGGTCCTGTTTTCCCTGCTTTCCTGGGAGGGGGCAGGAGGACAGAAGAATATGGGTCACTCCCCTTCCCTGCTGCTTTATAGCAAAACAAGTTGCTCCCAGAACCCATTATTGCATGGCAGCCTCTGCAGAGGGCTGATTACCCAGCATCACAGAAGACAAAGAAAGTGAGACGCAGGCCTCAGCTTTAACTGTGCCACATTTAATTGCCAGGGAATATGAGCTGAGGAGAGGCTGTACAGCTGGTGAAGAGACAGGGAGACCCAGTGTGGGGCTGGAAGAGGGGAATGTGAGCTGGGCCACGGCAGATCAGCGGGAAGAGGCAGGTACATGGGGCATGAGCTCTCTTCAGCACAAGCAGGCTCCGGGATGAAATATTAATGCCAGCATCCTGAGAAGGCAGCAAGCAGCGGTGTCTGCGCCACTTGGCCATGAATTAAAGATGGTCCTGAAAATGGGGAAGAGAAGCAAATTAATTAATCGAAGCAAAAGTCTCTCTGCTCCCATTAACGAACAAGCCTAGAATCCTCCCACATGCAGCTCAGCTTGGGGAACATGCAGGGCACTGAGGGAAGAAGGACAACAGAGGCAGGGTCTTCTCCCAGTGACCTGGGGTCTCCCACTGTCCCGCAGTGCCTTTAAGATCAAGTTCAGGTCCTGGTTCAGCTCCCCATCATGTCTAGTGTGCCAGCTTTGACAGTTCAGCCTCTGCAAGCTTGGACTCCGTGCCTATGCCCTGGCTCCCTAAGGTTTTAACTCCAAGCCCATGCAGGTTCCTTCTCGAACCTCTGTCTCTGCAGTGACTCTGAAAAATGGCCATCATTTCCTCTTCACTCGCCTCTTTCCTTTCCTTTCCCTGGGCCAAACCCCCCCCGGACCAAGGTCAGGGGGTCCCTCTGGACACAGGACTCCTGGGTCCCAACATCTCCCCCGAGGATGCAGGGCTGGTGAAGGAGGAATGGGAAGGAGCAGCCACAGCTGAAACAGTGCCAGGTAAGGGGTGAGGTGGGATCTGCAGCTGGGGTCCTGGCCCAAACACCAGAACTGGCTGGCAGGAGAAGGTAGAGGTGCCACAAAGCTGCTGTACCACCCCAGGCAGGAGCCAACACATTGCACCAAGAGGCACTGAAGGAAGACTGCGGATTCCTAACCCTGCACTCCAAGAGCTGCGCAGGCTGAAACAGCCCAGCTCTGAGCCAAGCCCTGGGGCTCAGCCAGCTGCTCCCAGGAAAGCTAGCGGGAGGACAGGGCTCTCTCCTGGGGGCAGGTGCTGGGGCAGGGCTCAGAGTTGCTCCTGCCTGCAAGAGAAGACAATCCAGTTTCTCTTCATTCAGAGCTGGGAATTTTCTGGGTGCTGCTCGGTGGCTGCCCTGTCCAAGGCTAATCCCTTATGCCGTGCCAGTTGACTGGAAACAGAGCAGTGGGAGCTGCTGCAGATGGAGAGACACTCTCAGCACCAAGAGACGACTGATCTCCTCTTCTGAAGCTTTGCCCATAAATTATAGATTTTAAGCAGTGTTTGTTTAAAATATTCAGCTTGCCACTTAAAAAAGAATACTCACACACACCAGGAATGGGGAGAAGGATGAGGGCTGGGGGCTGCATTCCCACTGGAGGAGGGGGAGGGAAGCAGACAGGAGAGAGGTGTTTCCTCGACTAATGAATGAGCCAGCATCCCTCCCGGTGGATGTGCATCCACCTGCACTGCAGTTTTGCCTGCCTCTCCCTCGGGCACACAGCTCAAGCCCAGCAAAGGTCTGCAGGAGCAACAGCCTCTGCTTTTTCCACGCCGCATCCCAGTATGCAGGTCATTCCACAGGCTTCCCTTCGAGCCTGCAGGACAGCATTGTGTTTGCAAAGTCAGAGCAAAGACAGCTCAGGTGCTCTGAGGGCAGGAAGGAGGTGAGGAGGTAGGAAAACATCCCCCTCTACGTACACACCTCTTACCTAAAAGCACAACCATCGCTTTGATTAAAAATTCAGCTCTTCAGCTGACATGGCCAAGGGGCAAGTCTGTAAAAGGTGAGATGCAGGGAGCAGTAGCCGAGATATTTCTCATCAATGAAAAATGCTCCTCTTGGTCTCTGCTCTGGGCACATCCCAACCCTGCCAGTCACCAGAGCCTATATTGCCGCCTGATGGTGAAGAAGAGGCAGGGCCCTGCTGCAGTATAAAGGGATTTCTCCTTTAGGTTGCAGCATTTCCCAGGCTAAGGCAGGCTCTCACTATCTTCCGGGCTGGATTTCACATGGAAGAGACTGCAGATAGCATCGGTGAAGAGACATGACCTTACAGGGGATGACTAAAGGCATACCTCAGCTTTCCCTGCCCCAAGAAGCTCACTCATATACCCTGGTACACCTTGCAGTGAGGTACAGGTAGCAGAGGTCAAGTTGCAGCGGGATATTCGGGAAGGCACAGATGTCCTCCCAGCGAAGAACGGAGGCACACCAACGGGCTGCTGCTACGTGCGCAGGCTGCCCAGCTCCTTGTGTAAAAGCATTGGAGGAATTCTCAGAAAGACAAAAGGCTATCACTGCTGTGTGCTCAGTGCTTGCTGTTTACCGAGGCCTCTGCCGAGAAAACTGAAGTGGCTGGAGGGAAACGAGGCAGTTACAGCCAGGGTACCTAGAGATGCCATTACCTGTGCTGTGTTGTAGCAGCCCCTGAGGGGAGCCTGACCCACAACCTTGGCCTTGCAGCACCAGGTGCTGCAGAGAGCTTTAGGAAAACCCAGCCTTGCTGAGGTCAGTGGAAGGTAAGCAGCCATGCAGGATCTGGACCTTGCCCAGAGGAGAAAGACAAAATTCACCTTTAATAAAAAGGATGCAGCTCAGGGTCAGATAGAGCTAGTGGAAAGGGCTGCAGTTTCAAATCCCGGCTCCCCCACATCTTCTGTGATTTTATCAGGGTCACACCCAGCTGGGAGCTGGCTTTCCTGAGCCTCAAGTCGTTAGCTTTGTGGGATCTCCCTGTGATCTGACAATGGCTGGCTGCCAGGACCACCAGCCCAGGGGCACTCTGCCTTTCCTTCCTGCCACCTGGGTGATGCTCCAGGCCCAGCCCTCCTCCTGGCACCTCATGCACGTACATGCGCCTGAACTGCAGAGACATCTTTAAGCAAAGATACCACCTTCTAAAGGGCCCTCCCAGGCTCACCCTAGCATGCAGATAACCTAGGGCATGCCCTGGGGATGATGCTGTCCAGAGAATACTAAGTGCCTGCCTGGGAAAGCAGGTGAGAGGTTGTCCAGGGTGCTCCTAGTTCCAGCTGGGTGTTTCGGTCAGCAGGCTCAGGGAGTCTGCAGCTTGAACCAGCCTTGCCTGCACCTTAAGCACGCTTTGGGCTGGCTTTACCTCACTCCCTCCTTAGCTGCAGAGGGGGAACAAAACACCCTGTGTCCCCAATAGGCAGAGAAAAGCTTGGTGCCTGGTCACGTTTCCTGTGTGGCAGAGACAGAGCAAGAGAGCACAGCAAGCCTTGGGAAAAAACAGACAAAACTTCTCCACATACCTGCTGCCTCCAAGGGCACTCAAGGGCTAAGCCTCCCACATTCGCTCCTTGTACAGCACTCTGAGCATCCTGCAGGGCTGGAGATCTTTGCTCAGCCTGGTCTACTCACCAGCATGCCCTTTCTGGCCCTAGCATTTTGCTCTAGCATGGAACAACCAAATAAAGCTCACCAGGCCCTCCCTGGAGCTCAGCAACATGGCAGGTCCAGAGAGTGAGTCCCCTTGAGCTTCCATACATCTCAGAGGTTTTCCCAGCCCACAGGGGCTTGAAATTGGCTCCCCTCCTGCCTGTTCCCAGCCAGGAACCATCATCCCCTGGCCAGCCACAACCCGTTTGCCAGCAAATGGCAAGGAGCGGTGGTTGGCTGGGGTCTCCCAGCTGGAACCAGGGGTGTTCTGGCTGGAACATTTTTGCCAGTACCCAGCTCTGACCTGCTCTGTCCCAAAACAGGGAGTCAGGACCTCCCTGGTTTCCCCACAAGCAATTGAAATGCATCAATAAGGCCAGGGAAGGACTACTGGCTACTTTCAGAGATTCAGAGGAAAGGCATGAAAAAAGCCAGAAGATCAAAGAGTCAACAAGCACCTGCTGATCATTTTTACTAGACTGTCCTCCCCTTGCAGCAATGTCTGCCTTCAGGTATGCCCAGCACCTAGGCCAGGCCAGGGCTACTCACATTGCCAGAACACGCAAGGAACACGAACGCTAGCCCTGCTGCTGCAGCCCATGTGGCCACCAGCTGAGGGTGGGGTCCCTTTAGCCTCTCAACACTGCCTGCCTCACCACAGTGCAGAAAGACCTAACACCCCCTGGCCAAGCCGAGCTCAGCTTCTCTCCATGACCCTGGCAGGGACATGTTTCTTGCTATCCCTCCCAGGAGACACTGACCGATCTGGCAAGCTCTGCACTCTATTTTTAATAAATTAGCCCTGAACTCCATTTGCGTGGATAAATATAGCATCAACCACTCTGCCAAGCCGTTTTTCTCTTGGTTAACACATTCATCCAAGCTGCTCTATTTGTCTTTCCTCCACAGACTCATATTCTTCTGGATTCATTTTGTCAAACAAATTGCACAAGCTGGACTGCCCATTTACCCAGTGCTGTTTGATTACAGGAGTTATTTATGAAACAGCAAGACATATGGCATTAAGCTTCCTAATAATAATAATAATGGGAGAAGGGAAGGGGGAAAGCACTAGAAGAGAGGAGGGGGAAAATGTTTTTTATTACAGACAAAAGCTCCTGCCACGGGTGATAAATTCCAGACACTTTTTCCAGTTGCTCTTGTGCTGCTGGCTTGATGAGTGGCACAGGCATCAGCACGCAGCTTGGCTGCAGGAGCATGGCCATGGGCTGCGAAGAAAGGAGGGAAATGCCAGAGCATGTACACATGGTGAGGCTGGCTGAGGCATTCAGAGACCACTGGCCAACAGTCACCAGGCGGTTCACTTCACAGGAGGGCTCACGCTGGTTGCAGTGATACAGACCGCACACAGCCTTGCATACCATCAGCACCATGCCTGGAGTCCCTCACATTGCAGGCTCAGAGGAACCTTGAAGGCAATGTGAGGGCAGGTGACACGGCCATCCAGCACCTTGCCAGTCCCCTGCTGGCGTTGCCCCTCCCTAAGCCCAGCTGCTACAATCAAGTGATTACTGGAGAATCCTGTGTTTGGGGAGCAAATTATCTTCTAACTCTGTGATTGCAAAGCAGAGCCTGAAGAAAGAACATAGCACAGAGACGAGAAAGCCTCGAACTACTTACTACTGAGCACTCAAATCTTGTAAAACTGCATCTACAGCCCAGTGAGAATCTAGATCAGGTCATCTCCTTCTCCTACATTGTTCCCATGCTGAATAGTCTCCATACATGCAGCTAGTTTTTCTATTGCAACTTGTATAATTTCCAGGTGGTACTCAGAATGCCCAAGATATTTAATTTCTGCATAACTGAACTGCTTTTGAACCTGTTTCCTCCTCTTCTCTCTGATTTAGTCACTTCTTCCTGAGAAGTATGGGACCACTCCACTCGCCACAAGCAGAGCCCAGTTAGGTCTCTGAACTCATCCCCCTCTGACCTGGCCATCCTGGCTTTAATGAGGGCTTACTGCAATTCAATCAAAACTTCTTTCAGAGGAAGATGCTTGATTAAGGGCCTGGGAGACCTTGAAAGTAGAGTCATTCCTGCAAGAGGAAGGTAATTAACTTTTTAATCAGTGGGCACTGATCTCAAGGTCTAGAAAACAGTCAGCAGCAAACTCCCTCCCACAGATACATAGCAGAGCCCTGCCACAGTACTGGAGACCCCAAGGAACGCGCTGCGAGCTGGACTTGGTAAGCATCAACCTGCAGAGCTGCTGCATCATCTCATCCTTCTCCCTGGTGGGAACAGGCCAGGCCATTCCGCTGGGGCAGAGGCACCTTGTGCTTTTCCCCCTTACCTCTGACATGGACAAAGCTCCTGGTCTTCCCTTCTCACCCTGTCCCCAAAAAAGCTTGCATTCAGAGTCAGCATCAGTCTCTGGCGATAATTCCTTAGCAGCCCAGACTCCCCTCACTGTCTTGCAGGGAGGACCCTGGCAATGGGATAAACAAGCTCAAACACCGAGACTAAAGGCTTTCCCCTGGCAGATGCAAATGGTTCTGCAGTACCAGCCTCAGCTTCTGCTTTCTTGTTCATCAGCTGGCACAGATCTGGGGATGCTGAGCAGGCAGAGTTAATCAGGCCTCGTTTGCGATTACAATGAACTCTTGCATTTCATGGCCTGCATCCTAAACCTGCTTTCTAATTCCCCAAGGGAGAGGGATTTACACTTTCAATTTTATGTCTAGTTAGTTAATGGTCCATTACTGTCAAAAGGATCAGTAGCTAGAAGTTAAATCCTACAGGATTTATGATAAGGGAGAACCAAAGGCTGCAGAAGGAAACGTGCCAGACAGAGGGCACACGGAACACAGAGGGGTGTTTGCAGGTCCTCAGCGCTGTGACACCGGTGGCTGGACACTGGCCCAGTGACAACTCTAGAACAAGGTTCACCCCATCACTCCCTGCTGGCTGCTTCTCCCTTATATACTGTACCAAGTTTCTGCCTCAATTATCTCCTTGGAGAGAGTTTACCAGCGGGCTGCCAGGAGCAAGGGAATTCAAGTAGAGTAAATTCCCCAGCTTCCAGCAAGCAGGGATCTGAATTACCAGCCACAGAGAAAGGTCCAGCTCTCCATATTGAGCCACATAGACCCTCATCCTCCAGCAGGATTCACCACTGAGACTGAGTTCAGCCAGGGCAAACAGGCACCATGCTGGCTCTGCATATCTCCTCCCTGCCCCCATCTGGCGATCTCTAGGCAACCCCAAGTCTGCAGAAGACAGTGTGAACTTACTTGAGTATGGTCTGTTAGGGACTCTGCTTCCCTACCATGAAAACTGGGGTAATGGTCCTCCAATACTGCTGGAAACTAGAAGGGCTGAGAAAGGCAATGCCATAGTACACATACAGTATAAAATAGATTTTGATGGGAGCTCCAGAGTCCAATTTACTTCTCAGCCAGGATTCTGTTTGTTCCCAACATAGCTCCTCCTTAGTCTCCCTCATGGAAAAATACAGAACTTGAGCATGGCATACTGCAGCCCTCACCTTCCCAAAACAATTCTCCAGAGCCTCTTAAGGGGGATGTCAGGTCCTGCTTCCCCCACCCCACAAAAGTTTGCTTGGGCTTTTGCCCCTACCCAGAGCTGAGCTAACACTGCAGACTCTGCAAGATTTGGCCCCTGAGCCACTGGCCAGTATTGCTCAGTGACCTTGAAAGCTACTGTATTTCCACACAGCATCACTCAGGTGAAGGTAGGCCATTGCATCCCAATTAAACTGCATGGGAAATCAGGTGGCCAACACTTTGTTAAGCTCTGACCTACCTTCCATTAATGCCACTCACAGAAGGATCCCAAGCTCTGCTGTGGGTAGAAAATTATGCAGCCATCTCTGAAGCAGGACACTATCACTATCCTATAGCACAGAGAAGCAGTCATTGCTGCAGGCAACCAGAGGCTCAGAGCGAAATAGATGCTTTGGCAGGACTGGAATGAGTTTGCCTTGTTCATGTTGAATTCCTCCCCCCCCAAAGACACTCACTGAAAGGTCTCCACTTCCTTAGCAAGATAAAGGCTTCTGTGAAGTATACACAAGCCTGCCAATAGCCGAAAATGTCCGTCTGCTTCTGATCCCATCCCCTGAGATGCATGGTGTTGCTGCTGTCAGAGCAGTGGTATTAAAGCAGCTACACTGAAAGGTCTGTCAATATTACAGAGCTTGCTGTGCAGGCATTTATAACCTGTCCATAAAAACTGAAGCAGGGCAAACAAGGTCCCCATGCCCCTCAAGCAGGGAAGTGTTATTTCCTTTTTATTTTGCAAACAAGGTAATAATTTTTTCTGCTGCCTGAAGTTTTTCCGAGTTGTAAATGGTGCCAAAGAGACAGAGTTTGGCCAGATAGGGGACAGGAAAATATTTAAGTGATCAAAGAACTGTTACTGGTTGTGTTTAGCAAGAGGCTGGAAATGATTTTATAGGTCATGGTAGCTCGAGCTGCCACCACGCAGGCAGCACAGTGCAATTCTGAGGTCTACAGCCATCAAAGCAGGTTCAGGGTCCTCCCCAGCCTGATCCATACCTGCAGAAGAAAGGCACATTAGGCCTGGAAAGACCATCCAGGAGAGCTCCCAATTCTAAGCCCCTCCCTCCCTCACCACCAAACACAGGTATGCCAGCAATGTTGCTGTCCCTGGAAAGCCCGGGACAGAGAAGGCAGACTTGAACACTGTTCAGAGACACAACCAGTCTGGCTTTCCAGCAATGCTGTAACTCTCACCCTGCCAGCACTTCCCGCCAAAGTCTGCCTTATCCCCTTGAAGCAACCGTACAGCTTTGGGGAACCCATTACACACACCATAGACATCATTGTCAGCATTCAGAAGTTGTGCTGCTATTACTTTTAATCATTTCATCTAGTAAATTTCTAGGAGATCAACATTTTTTAACTTCTTCCTGTTGCAGAGTGGCTCTATGAGAACGGGCACGGGTCCACAGAACATTTGTACAAGCAATCTCCTTGTTAGCATAAGGGCCTGATTACAGTAAGCCAGGTGCTGACAAGGAATTTACGAAGGTCATGCTGGCCTGGGAATTTAGTGGAAAACAACTTTGATCAGTAACATGAGGCGGGACTGACCTCTTAAGGAAACAGCCAATAATGAGCTTAGCTTTTGTAATATGTATGAGCTAATTAACGAGCATATAAAGCTTGATGATTGTGTCTCAATAAACGAAGTATGCTGATCACTCATATTGAGTGGCTGTGTCTTCCCTCCGCTCGGCGAATGGCATGGCTATCCTTCGCAACATCTTCCCACTCCACCTTTCTGTACAGCTAGGAGCACTCCTCCCCACTGAAATCTGTGCTTCTCCACTACAGCCCTGCCTCAGTAACTCAGGCCTGCAAACATATACACAAATACAAGCTGTATGACTCATGCCAACATGAGTCCATAAAGCTCACTTTCATCCCTCCTGCCTACCCTACGAAGGAAGACAAGGCTAAACCCTGAAAACCCAAGGATTGCTAAAAAAAAATAAATAATCAAACCCCACCCTACCAATGGGCTGCAGTCCATAAACAGAACTTTTGGCTTTTACGATACATTTCTTTTCACATGTAAGAACAGACCACCACAGGATCCAGCCTGCTCCACCCCAACAAGCCTCACAATCGTTAGGGAAAACAGCAGAACTACAGTGGTTCCCACAAGCACACTCCAGCAAAAGGCAATGCTACCCTCTGGTGCTTCCTAGCAGGATAACCAGTCTGCCCACTATGCACCAAACCTAACACAGGGGCTGCAAACCAGGGATGCTAACATCATGCTGCTTCCCCCATATCCCTTCACACAGCCCAACTTAACCTGTATCAGGCAGCTTTATCACTGAGAGCCCTAGCACCCTAAAATACTACACTAGAAAGAGATGACTGACCTTACTGACTGACCCACCCCAGTAACACAGACAGCCTTTGCCATGGAAAGCCATTAAATACACCTAGCAAGGTACAAGGGGCTGTGCTCACACTCACCTGTGCAGGCCAGGGAGCTGTTTTCTTCCTCTCCCCTTCTTAAAGCTATTTCTGACTCAGCTGCTTTCAGTGTAAATTCCCAAAGCAATTAATGTAGCATTAAGGGGAACAGAGGAGGAAGCTAGCTCTATCAAATGATTGCTTTGCATGAGGAGGACACATGGAGACTTCAGGGCAGTCTTTCTTGGCCCTTCACACTTTATTAATTCATATTTACAAAGCTTTGCTTCATTTGAGTGGTGCTTTTTGTGATTTATTTCTAATATATTTTCAGAACTGTAGCCCAGCACAGACAGGAATGGCATTAAAATAGGCTGTGGTTTGGTTCCTAGCATTTATTTACTATCCTTGTATTAATCAGTAGATTACATTGTTTGTGATGCTTAATAAATCCCCTTTTTGTTACATGTGTGTTTGTATGTAAGTAGAGCCTTCTCCTGTGTCAGTGTGCATGCATGATTATAGTAGCAATGTCTTCCACTGACAGTATGTGGGTTTCATCTAATTCTTTCCCTGTCTTTCTCATTTTGCCCATCTCTCTGTCCTTGCCTCTGATTTTTACCAACAGAACTTTTCATTTTTCCCTTGGTTGCAAATAACTTGTTCTTTGCGGGGGTGGGGTGGGGTGCGAGTTTGCTAATGTGTGGCCTCAAAAATCCCTGTAAGTACTTCCTTCAAGTTAAGAAACAGCAAGAAAGAAAAGGAATCTTATTGAATGAGATGCACAGAAACATGCATTATTTCCCCTGGGTAACAGCTGCATAGATTCCAGTGACATTTTGAGGAATATATTTTCTCTGCTATTTCCTAGCTTTAGCCGAGATTGTGGTCATGATCCTAAACATTGCTTTTTGGAGTATCTTGCCCAACACACTTTTTGACTGAAATGTGAATCTCTTCAAATCAGAGATTCACAACATGAAAAAAAATCTATCTCATGGAAAGAGCAAAATGGCACGTGGTGTTATGACTGACTCATCACAAACACCCTCCACTGCTCTCATAGTAAAAAACTATGTAAACAAACATAGTTTATGTTTCTATGTAAATAGACATACTGTATAAAGTATGTAAATAAACATAATAAATAAAGTCAAAGGATTGACTTTATCCTTGCAATAAAAAGCTAGGAAACATACTTGTTCAAAAGGTTTCTAAGACGGCATATGAACTTAAATAGCAATTTCTTTTTTTAATAATCTCATGTTTATATATGTGTTTTATAAGCTTTATAATCTGATATTTTATAATCTTGTTTCAGTACTTTGAATATCTCAGAAGGCTCAGTTTCAGCAATCTAGGAGAATAGTGTGATACTCAGACTGGCCAGTGTTTTGGATCCAGGAATTTCAAGGCAATGAAAATTACAAATCCACTTGCAGAAAGAGGAAGGATGCAGACTTGAGAAGCAGAGCTAGAAAGAGATAGCTTAAATCTTTTTTTCCATGCTTTTTCCTACCATTGCACAGGAAGGGGAGAGAAGGAGAGCTTCTTGATAAGTTGTTTTATAAAAAACACCAAGGAGACCGCTGAAAAATAGCGATACCTTCCTGGTCATATACTATACAGTGACAGTATTTTTGCTTGTAAAGGACCTAAAATATTTTGTTTAGAATTCAACTCCAGAATGATATAAATGCAAGGGTTAATGGATTTGCTCAAGAAATCAGGCTGGGCTGCACCTGTGTGCTGCTAATTGCCCCTCAGGT
>VFFE01007656.1:333067-346045 GCA_008921705.1 Burhinus oedicnemus
CAGGACACTATCACTATCCTATAGCACAGAGAAGCAGTCATTGCTGCAGGCAACCAGAGGCTCAGAGCGAAATAGATGCTTTGGCAGGACTGGAATGAGTTTGCCTTGTTCATGTTGAATTCCTCCTCCCCCAAAGACACTCACTGAAAGGTCTCCACTTCCTTAGCAAGATAAAGGCTTCTGTGAAGTATACACAAGCCTGCCAATAGCCGAAAATGTCCATCTGCTTCTGATCCCATCCCCTGAGATGCATGGTGTTGCTGCTGTCAGAGCAGTGGTATTAAAGCAGCTACACTGAAAGGTCTGTCAATATTACAGAGCTTGCTGTGCAGGCATTTATAACCTGTCCATAAAAACTGAAGCAGGGCAAACAAGGTCCCCATGCCCCTCAAGCAGGGAAGTGTTATTTCCTTTTTATTTTGCAAACAAGGTAATAATTTTTTCTGCTGCCTGAAGTTTTTCCGAGTTGTAAATGGTGCCAAAGAGACAGAGTTTGGCCAGATAGGGGACAGGAAAATATTTAAGTGATCAAAGAACTGTTACTGGTTGTGTTTAGCAAGAGGCTGGAAATGATTTTATAGGTCATGGTAGCTCGAGCTGCCACCAGGCAGGCAGCACAGTGCAATTCTGAGGTCTTCAGCCATCAAAGCATGTTCAGGGTCCTCCCCAGCCTGATCGATACCTGCAGAAGAAAGGCACATTAGGCCTGGAAAGACCATCCAGGAGAGCTCCCAATTCTAAGCCCCTCCCTTCCTCACCACCAAACACAGGTATGCCAGCAATGTTGCTGTCCCTGGAAAGCCCGGGACAGAGAAGGCAGACTTGAACGCTGTTCAGAGACACAACCAGTCTGGCTTTCCAGCAATGCTGTAACTCTCGCCCTGCCAGCACTCCCCACCAAAGTCTGCCTTATCCCCTTGAAGCAACCATACAGCTTTGTGGAACTCATTACACACACCATAGACATCGTTGTCAGCATTCAGAAGTTGTGCTGCTATTACTTTTAATCATTTCATCTAGTACATTTCTAGGAGATCAACATTTTTTAACTTCTTCCCACTCCACCTTTCTGTACAGCTAGGAGCACTCCTCCCCACTGAAATCTGTGCTTCTCCACTACAGCCCTGCCTCAGTAACTCAGGCCTGCAAACATATACACAAATACAAGCTGTATGACTCATGCCAACATGAGTCCATAAAGCTCACTTTCATCCCTCCTGTCTACCCTACAAAGGAAGACAAGGCTAAACCCTGAAAACCCAAGGATCGCTAAAAAAAAAATAATAATCAAACCCCACCCTACCAATGGGCTGCAGTCCATAAACAGAACTTTTGGCTTTTACAATGCATTTCTTTTCACATGTAAGAACAGACCACTGCAGGACCTTAGGATCCAGCCTGCTCCACCCCAACAAGCCTCACAATCGTTAGGGAAAACAGCAGAACTCCAGTGGTTCCCACAAGCACACTCCAGCAAAAGGCAATGCTACCCTCTGGTGCTTCCTAGCAGGATAACCAGTCTGCCCACTACGCACCAGACCTAACGCAGGGGCTGCAAACCAGGGATGCTAACATCATGCTGCTTCCCCCATATCCCTTCATACAGCCCAACTTAACCTGTATCAGGCAGCTTTATCACTGAGAGCCCTAGCACCCGAAAATACTACACTAGAAAGAGATGACTGACCTTGCTGACTGACCCACCCCCTCACCACCCCAGTAACACAGACGGCCTTTGCTATGGAAAGCCATTAAATACACCTAGCAAGGTGCAAGGGGCTGTGCTCACACTCACCTGTGCAGGCCAGGGAGCTGTTTTCTTCCTCTCCCCTTCTTAAAGCTATTTCTGACTCAGCTGCTTCCAGTGTAAATTCCCAAAGCAATTAATGTAGCATTAAGGGGAACGGAGGAGGCAGCTAGCTCTATGAAATGATTGCTTTGCATGAGGAGGACACACAGAGACTTCAGGGCAGTCTTTCTTGGCCCTTCACACTTTATTAATTCATATTTACAAAGCTTTGCTTCATTTGAGTGGTGCTTTTTGTGATTTATTTCTAATATATTTTCAGAACTGTAGCCCAGCACAGACAGGAATGGCATTAAAATAGGCTGTGGTTTGGTTCCTAGCATTTATTTACTATCCTTGTATTAATCAGTAGATTACATTGTTTGTGATGCTTAATAAATCCCCTTTTTGTTACATGTGTGTTTGTATGTAAGTAGAGCCTTCTCCTGTGTCAGTGTGCATGCATGATTATAGTAGCAATGTCTTCCACTGACAGTATGTGGGTTTCATCTAATTCTTTCCCTGTCTTTCTCATTTTGCCCATCTCTCTGTCCTTGCCTCTGATTTTTACCAACAGAACTTTTCATTTTTCCCTTGGTTGCAAATAACTTGTTCTTTGCGGGGGTGGGGTGGGGTGCGAGTTTGCTAATGTGTGGCCTCAAAAATCCCTGTAAGTACTTCCTTCAAGTTAAGAAACAGCAAGAAAGAAAAGGAATCTTATTGAATGAGATGCACAGAAACATGCATATTTCCCCTGGGTAACAGCTGCATAGATTCCAGTGACATTTTGAGGAATATATTTTCTCTGCTATTTCCTAGCCTTAGCTGAGATTGTGGTCATGATCCTAAACATTGCTTTTTGGAGTATCTTGCCCAACGCGCTTTTTGACTGAAATGTGAATCTCTTCAAATCAGAGATTCACAACACAAAAAAAAAGTCTATCTCATGGAAAGAGCAAAATGACACGTGGTGTTATGACTGACTCATCGCAAACACCCTCCACTGCTCTCATAGTAAAGAACTATGTAAACAAACATAGTTTATGTTTCTATGTAAATAAACATACTATGTTATAGACGGTGGTGACAAATTTTCCACACCAGTCAGGGTTATCCAAATAGAATTTATTGAGTAAGCAGGCAAAACAGCACTGGGCAGCCGGGGAGTCTCTGCTCCACCAATGGCACACACTTTACCCCCTCCAGAGTCCTCTTTATATAGTCCTTTTTCCTCCGGGTTAGGTTCCGGGTTGACGTGGCTTTCGCTGGTTTCTTCTGCGGTCTCGTGCTCTGTTGCTAGGGGGTCTTTCACGGCCCTCTGGTGGTCGTGGGATGAAGGCCATAGTCTTCCTCTGCATTGTCGGTCATTGACCTTGTTAATAAGAACATGCGCACTAGATACATACTTATATAAGCTGAAATTTTCTTTGCTAGGCGATTTAGGGTGGTACATCGTACCTATTTAGCAGGATGTTGTGGTTTTAAAGTTGATACATCGTACATATTTAGCAGGATGTTGCGGTTTCAAAGTTGCCAGTTTCACCGGTCTACAGCAGTTAGTATATTGAGCAATGCTGTCTAGCTCACATCCCGGTTTGATCAACAAATATACAATACAAGTCTATCACACTGTATAAAGTATGTAAATAAACATAATAAATAAAGTCAAAGGATTGACTTTATCCTTGCAATAAAAAGCTGGGAAACATACTTGTTCAAAAGGTTTCTAAGACTGCATATGAGCTTAAATAGCAATTTCTTTTTTTAATAATCTCGTGTTTATATATGTGTTTTATAAGCTTTATAATCTGATATTTTATAATCTTGTTTCAGTACTTTGAATATCTCAGAAGGCTCAGTTTCAGCAATCTAGGAGAATAGTGTGATACTCAGACTGGCCAGTGTTTTGGATCCAGGAATTTCAAGGCAATGAAAATTACAAATCCACTTGCAGAAAGAGGAAGGATGCAGACTTGAGAAGCAGAGCTAGAAAGAGATAGCTTAAATCTTTTTTTCCATGCTTTTTCCTACCATTGCACAGGAAGGGGAGAGAAGGAGAGCTTCTTGATAAGTTGTTTTATAAAAAACACCAAGGAGACCGCTGAAAAATAGCGATACCTTCCTGGTCATATACTATACAGTGACAGTATTTTTGCTTGTAAAGGACCTAAAATATTTTGTTTAGAATTCAACTCCAGAATGATATAAATGCAAGGGTTAATGGATTTGCTCAAGAAATCAGGCTGGGCTGCACCTGTGTGCTGCTAATTGCCCCTCAGGTCTGCCAATGAGGGCTCCTGCCCCCAGCACCCCAGGAATGCAGCTGGGATCCCTGTAAGTAGCTTCTCAGCAGCAAGTGGAGGTTTTTGCTCGTGCTGCAGTCTGGTGTGAGGGAGCTGAGAGGTGCTGGAAGGGTCCTCAGTATGTTCAGGATTAAAGCTTCAGAGAAAAACAGGTAGATACAGGTATTTGGCTAGAGGTTGGGTGTAAATGTTTTCAGAAACAGTAAGAGTTCCTAATATATTTTTGGGGGTTGTGGACTTCATAAATGAGCTTACATTTTACTTAAGTGGTTGCCTAGTGTGGGTAGGCTAGTCATCAAGTTTTTTCTAGCCCTGAGTTAACAATTACAATGCTGAGGGAGGGCCAGCGAGGCTGGGTGGTCCTGGAAGCATTGTAATGCCAGTGGGAGCTGTGCCTGAGCAGCAAAATCAGGTAGCTCATGGAAGGAGTACAAAGGGATGGTGCTCTAGGCTTAGCTTAGCTTGGGTGACATGCTGCCTGCTGTTGGAAAACAGATGGCTTTGTGCCTGGGGAAATGAGCGCTTTAAAAGGGCAGTAGAGGATCACTGTTCAAGAATGGCTTTGGGACCTCTTTGCAGAGTCCTGTCTCCCCTTTTTAGCTCAGGAGATCTTTGGGGGCCTTGGGGAAGGCTAGGGGATTGTGGAAGGGGTGCTGGTCTCCCCTGTAATTTAACAGTACCAGACCATGATGACAAATCTTTCCCTTGTTTGGTAAGTTTGGGGAGGGCAGCTGCTCTGAGTTTGTGGGGTATGCTGGTGGCCTGCTCTCTGACCAGATTTGTCAGGCAATGTAAATGGTCCTGGGCAATGCGGAGTCTAATCTGGGGGTAGGAGGGAGGCACTTAACAGCACTGAGATGCCTCTTGGGTGGTGAAGCATGTGTTAGTAGCTTGCTTTGGCTTTATTTAGGCCAATTGCCAGTGTGTTTACTCCAGGATAAACACTTGTGTAACTTTCCCAAGTGGTTTGACCCTGGAGGTTTAAGTGGGTGCATGGGGGCTGAGCCCACCCGCCTTCCTGGGGACCCTCTGCTGGGTGTTGGGGCTGGGCTGCTTGTGCTGCCCCTTCCCAAGAAGCACCAGTGCTGTAACGGGCTCTGAGTACTGGGCAGGAGCTTTCTGGGCAGCCTGCCTGGCCAAAGGGCTTTTTAACTGCTGCAGGCATAAGCGTCTCTCCTGGAGCTCACTGGGCACAAAATAAAGCCATGAAAAGCCTAGAAAAACAGCTGGAGAGAGAAGACTGCTCTGCCAGACCTGGCATTGTGTGTCACTGCTGGTATCTGCATATTGCCTGCTGTAAAGCTGTCCCCTGCCTTGAGACTGTTCCCCTCCAACAAAATTTCTTGCACCTTTTTAGAGTACAGCTGTAGCAAACTGCTGTTTTGCATTGATTAGTACTGGATCCACCTGTTGGTGGATCACCTGGCAATGAAGGTGTTACCCAGACCAATGCACAAACAGATTTTAGTCCCATTTGCCAGTACGTGCAGCATTGTTTGTGCTGGCTGTGTCAGCTGCAGGAGCACAGATGATAGCCCATCTGGCATACACCTGCTGGGATAAATCTTCCTTCTTCAGGGGAAAAAAAAAAATACTGGAACACACATGAATCAGCAAAGTGAACTTGCACTGATTCAGCATTTCATGTTGGCACAGCAATTCCAACCTGGTAGCAGGCACCCAAGGCCTGGATGTGAGCTTCCAGTTCCACTAAACATCAGCCCTTTAACTCATAAGAGAAACGAGACTCTCTAGAGAAGATAATTTGTCAATCAGCTATGGGGGGACCTGCTTTGCCTTGCTCAGGGGTTCTTCTTGAGGCTCTTGAATATTGAAAACTGAAGCGTCAAGTCCCCTGGAGCGGAGGTCACTAGATAGCTCACCACCTCACCCATGAGGCTGCAATATAATCCTGGCCTGCCCTTTGCCTGCTGTTGTCAGTCCGGTCTGCAAAGCCTCTGTGCAATCCCTTTTCCCGCCTGCTGTGCCGAGAAAGATGATGGAATAGCAGGACTCGAATGCTACCCTGGTATTCCAAGTACACTGACTCAATGCTCAAAGTTTTCCCTTCTGTAGCTACCTGAGCAAGCTGAAGGGTATGGCCAGCAGCTAGCCCCGTGGTATTACGCAGCCCTGAGGAAGTTTTGTAGGCAGAGATCCCTTCGCCCTGGTGCCTCTGCTGACTCAAGGTTGCTGGCGTTTGCCTCCGGCAGTTTTCCCCATACCTTAAAACAACTGCAGTAGTTGCCTGGTCAGGTAGGATCCCTGGGGAATTACCCACAGGGTTACAGGCTGGCCCAGGACTTTGTTTAAAGGAAAATGTATGTTTTCCTGCTAACCACGGGAACCTCTGTGCAGGTGGAAAGATCAGAGAGATCTATAAAAGAAACGCTTAAAAATGCATAGAAAACCAGCCATATTTCCTTAACTTTTATAGCACTTTCTGACCACGCATTCCAGTGCAAAGCAGCACACTCCCTTTGAATTGTTACTGGCAGAGGAATGATGCTGTCAAAGCATTTGTTCTGGGAAAACAGCAGTACAAATGTGGAAAAAGATTAAAATGGATGCATTTGTGTAAAAATCATCTTAAGTGGCGGCATGTGGTTGAAAAGTTGGGGAAGCTGCATCAGAGCACATAATGCTTATTTTGAGATTATTAAAAAAAGAAATAAAGGAAACGAGAGGGCCTCTTGTGTCAAGCCGAGCTCTGGAGCAGCCTGTGGCCAGCTGTGGGCTGGCTGGAGTAAAACAGAGGGAGTCCCCCAGGGTCTAGCTAGGAAGGGTGGGAGGAGAGGAGAGGTGCTGGGGACAGGATCCTGGTGGGGGAAGAGACCACGCAGGTGTGACAGCAGTGAGGGGCAGAGCAGGGACAGGCCCTGTGCCAGGACGCAGGGGGACAGAGCTTCTGGGGAGAAGTTGTGCTACATGTGCAGAGCAGTTCTGGAGAGGAGAGCCGGCGGGTGCCATGCATGTCACTGAGGGGGCTGAGACCATCCTGAGGCACACAGGGGGTGGGTGTCCTGCGTGTCACTGAGGGGGCTGTGAGTGTCCTGAGTGTCACAAAGGGGTGGTGGGTGCTCCTCGTGTCACTGAGGAGGCTGTGTCCTGAGTGTCACAAAGGGGGTGACGGGTGTCTTATGTGTCACTGAGGGGGCTGTGAGTGTCCTGAGGGTCACAAAGGGGGTGGCGGGTGCTCCCCGTGTCACGGAGGGGGCTGTGAGTGTCCTGAGGGTCACAAAGGGGGTGGCGGGTGCCCCACGTGTCACGGAGGGGGCTGTGAGTGTCCTGAGGGTCACAAAGGGGGTGGCGGGTGCCCCACGTGTCACGGAGGGGGCTGTGAGTGTCCTGAGGGTCACAAAGGGGGTGGCGGGTGCCCCACGTGTCACGGAGGGGCTGTGACCGTCCTGAGGGATGCGGGGTCGGGTCGCTGCTGTGCCGCCGCTCGTTGTGCGCGTGCACCGCTCCTCCGCGCCGCACGGGGGCGCCTCCCGCCACCAGCCGGGCGCGTGCCCGCCTTCCCGCCGCCTGGGGCTCGTGAGGCGGCGGAGGCGCTGAGTTTGAAACCGCGATGGCTGCGGCGTTCGGCCCGAGGGACGGCAGGCAGACGCGCCGAAATGCGTGCCTGCGGCCCGGGTGCTCTTTGCAGGGTTTGATAATGGGTCTTGGAGTCGCCCTGGGGCAGACTTTGGGCTGAGAGGGTGCAGAGGGAGGGAGTATTGGACAGCTGCCCCACAGGGCAGCACGGTGTTTCGGTGGAATTTCTGAGGGCAAAAGCTGAGGTAATTCAGAGGGAACGGAGTGAGCTTTACAGGGGGGAAAGCTGAAGTAACTTTCAAGGGACAGAGAGGGGACATTTTTGGAGGGCAAAATCTGAAGTGACCTATAGGGGATAGAATGACCGTTTTGGAGGGAAAAACTGTGTCCCCCTCAGTAAGCTGGGGGGACAGGTGACATTTCTGACAGAAAAACTGAGGTAATTTATATGAAACAAAATTACCTTTTTTTGGAGGGGTGAATCTGGGGTGATTTAGAGGGAGGAAAATGAGCATTTCTGAGAGAAAGTCTGATGTAAGAGCAGACAGAGGCACCATTTCTGACAGAAAATCTGGGGTAACTTATTGGGGACAGGGGTGACATTTTTAGCTGAAAATCTGGGGTAATTTAGAGGGGATAAACTGAGCATTTTTGTAGGAAAATCTGAGGTAATGTAGAGGAAACAGAGGTAGCGTTTTGGAGGGAATAGCTGAGGTAAATTAGAGGGGGCCCACCAGACAATTTTTATGGAAAATCTGAGGCACCTCAGAATGGACAGGGGGGAAGAGGGAAAGGCTTAGGTTTCTTAAGAGAGGCAGAAACAGTACTTTTGAGGGGCAAGTTTGAAGTAACTGAGAGGATAGGGAAAGCTCCAGGGGAGAGCTTCATCATTTCTCAGGGTAATATTGAGGATAGCTAGGATGGGGTGAGCACATTTGAGGGCAACATCTGAGGTACCTTAGGGAAGACATTGGCAGCATTTTTGTGGGAGGAGCTACGACATTGAAACATGCTGAAAGTACCAGAAAGTATGAAGATTTTAGAAGGCCAGGTTGAATGAGCATTCTCAATTTCTGTAATTGTTTTGGCTCTAGGCACTAAGGTGCTGGAGGGCTGAAAAAAGAATAATGGAGAGAGATTTTGATGAAGAAAAAATCATTTTCATAGGGGTGGACTCAGAATAAAAACTTAGCAATAGTATTTTCCATTATTCAGAGTTCTGAACCGAAGGTTCAATAGCAATTCATGGACATAATGTTCCTAGAGGAACAGAGAAGAACAATCAACCAATATTTGATGATGAGTTCAGCAAGCGGTTTTCCCGCAGAGAATGACCTGGAGACTGGGGGGGAGAGAGAGAGCGAATGAGGCTGGGAAAGAAACAAGAGAAGGATAAATGAAGTAAAAATTGCACTTGCTATAGAGTAAAAAGGGAATACAGAATTAAAGGAGTGGTGCTACAAGAGTAAAACTCTTCAGGTGCACTGGTTAGAAGTCAGTACTTCTGAGGCTTAACTGTGTCCTCCTTCCTTGGGCAGCAGCTGGCGGAGAAGAAAGAAGAGGCATCGTGTGGAACAGCGAGACAAGAGTGAGTGAGAAGAGGAGCGGCGTCGGGCTGACGAGGGGGCATGAGAAAGGCACTCTGGGCAAAGGGACCTCCCTGTCATCACCAGGGCACGGTCACGTAAGAGCATCACGGGCATCTTTGGGGTGCCCCGGCTGGCTTTGGGCTGGGCGACCTCCCTGTAAGCAGGGCCCGGTCTTTGCTTTTGCTGTTGTTGGCCTTTTGCCGTCTTGCTCCTGTGGCTACCCAGAGAGAGTGGCCACCCTGTAAGGAGGGCGAGAGCCACTATCTCTGCACCTGAGGGGGAAAGGGAGCTCTCTGGACCCCAAGCCCACCTTGTAAGCAGGGGAGGGCCGTTTCCCCGGCCCCCTCCTCCTGGCCTGGTGTCTTTGTGCCTGCTGGCGGCCTGGCCAGCGTGACCCCCGGGAGTCGGGGAGCATCACGGCATTTGCCCCTTGGCCACCTGTGAAGCCCCCGGCATGTTGAGGCCGCTCTGGCTTCCATGCAGGCTGGCAACCCCGTGCCTGCCCTGTTTAGCAGGTGAGGGCCGTTTCCCTGCCCACCTCCCCACGCCCCGGTGGCTTTCTGCCTGCTGGTGGCCTGGTCGATGTGACAGCCCTGTAGTCGGGGCATGTGTCACGAGCCGTGGAGCCCTCTGTCTCCAGGAGCAGCCCGGCCTCCCTGTAAGCAGGGCTGGGGAGGCTGCTTTAGGCAGCCAACAGGAACGAGCCCTCCCTCGCCCTTTGGAGGGTGCAAGTTGAGGAAGCGCTGTGCCGGAGGGCGCAGTCCCGCCTTTGGTGCTCCTTTTGGCTGGGGTGACCTCCCCGTGGTTGGGGTCGAGGTCGCCCCCTGGGCTCCCGAAGAGGTGGTGTTGTGCTGCAGCCAGGCTGGCCGGCCCATCACTCGGGCGCAGGTGGGAGCCTTGGGCTCCGTGGGGCTTGTTGGGAGGAGTCCTGAGCCGAGGGGGACCGCCCTGTAAGTAGGGCTGTGCGTGTCTGCCGCGCTCGGTAGGAGGTGCTTGGAGGGACCCCCTGTAATCAGGTGGGTGTCTCTGGCCCTGGCCTTTCAGAGGCGTGGGGCCAGGATGTGTGGGGCCGGGCGTGTGGCCTCCTTGTGCTTGGGAGTGGCACCCCGGACCCCAGGCTTTGGCCATGAAGCTCTACTGCCTGGCTGTTGAGTCTCGTTCCTGTTGCTGTGGGGAAAGGCTGAGCTCTCTGGCTCCCTGGGTGTCGACCCACCTGTGATCAGGGTCCGGGTCTGGGAGCCTTTGTGCCCCGCTGGCAGCCTGTGTGGGGTGACCGCCCCGTTAGCGGCGTGCGGGTCAGGGTGCCCCTGAATCAGAGAGAAAGAGCCTCCGTGGGCCTTTGGGACTGGGGCTGCCCTGTAAGTCAGGGCCCAGCCAGTGCCCTGGAGTCCCGGGCGCTTTGCAGTCCAGGCAGCGGCTCGAGCCCCCTGTAAGCAGGGATGCAGCCTCTTTGGCCGCTGCTTTGCATGCCCAGCTCCATTTGCCCAGGGTGCCTGCCTCTGAGCCCAGCTCCAGCACCAGCCGGGACTCTGCTGTGCGGGGCTTTGGTGAGAGACAAGCTGGAGTAGGAGGGTTTTTCTGGAATGGTGGGGATTGGCATCTCATACTTCTGTGCAGGGAGTTTGTATTGAGAGCTTCCTTTAATTTTTTTTTTCTGCACTAGATATGCAACTGTGGGGAATGGGGTATCCCAGTACGATGGAGGGGTTTCGCTTTGGGAGAGCTGGTTTTTTTTTTTTTGGCTGTTTTCAGTTTTCTATATTAGAGATTTTGTAGTGGTTTTGTTTCTTTATATGCTTTGGGTTTTTTATTTTATTGTGGCATCTGTACATGTGAAAATGCATCTGGACCCTCACATTTGTGATACCGAAAAGCCGGTCAAAATACACTCTCTAAGACTTAATTTGAAGTTTTAGAAAGCAGGCATTCTTTATTACAGCGCTGGGTGCACGGGGGATCGTTCCACCTATCGTGCACACCCAAGCTTCTTTAGGTTACATCTTAAATGTCAGTATCTCATACATATTCATAAACAGGTAAACCTTTCCCAAAAATAGGTGGTATCTTTCAAGAACTAATTATCATAAAGTTCACTCCTCCTAGCGCAGGCGCAGCCTTATCTGGTGGTCTTCTTCGGGGGTCTTCTGGATGAAGGCTGGCAGTCTTCCTCACTGTCAACTCTTCACCTTTCCCAATTTGTAGCATTGTTAAAACAAAATGCTGGTTTCTTCTGGTTATCTTGCTTGTTAGCTGCCCTGTCTGTCGTATATCACATAGTCTTTGTCCTTGGTTTAGTCATTCAGGTGATAAACCATCCTTTTATCTTGTAGATTCAAGCTCTCAGTTCCTCCCATCCTTGGGCCTCAGTCTCTGTTTTCATAACTCAGCAACATTTTAAATTCATGTTATCTTTTGGCTAACTACACAGTATAGTCTATTATAGTTTAACTTTATGAACTAGTTTATCCCTAAACTATATTTGTCATTCATTTTCTAAAATACATCCTATATCATTTGGATCTGCGTTTTATTTTCTATTCAGAAACAGCATCTGTGACTTCCCTTTTTCTCATTACTTGTTGTTCTGTATTCTCAATAAAATGCTTTTTCAAACTCTGTTATAGCAGTTTTTATACGCATTTTTTCTGTTTCTAATGTTCTTAAGATTGTGATACACATTTTTTTACCTTTGTAACAGCAGTTGCAGTTATTGCTGTCACGAGGTGGTTGTGTATTTGTCCTAGGTGGTTCTAATTGGAATCTCTGACATCATGAGGTGGTGTCCAGATAGGTGACATTGCAATGCTACAGCAGACATCTTTTGGGGCAGAGCTCGGGGGCCACTGACCGGTGTCCCGAGGTGCTCTAGTCCGTGCCCAACTGATATGTGGGGCCAGGCCCTGCTCGTCCAGCCGCTGGGTACTTTGTCTGGACTGGGAGCAGGACTCCCTGGGAGGAGTTTGTGTACCCGCTGTAGCAGAGGATTTGCTCAAATAAGAGGCCACACAAATTCCTTTCAAAATAAAAAAACGGAGTGTGGTTCCACTGCTGCACTTGGAGTTTTTTATGTATGTGTTTTATTCTGTACTTGCTTGTAAGTAGCTTTCAAAGCCTACAATCACAAAAATACTAGAGCAGATAAGGGCGTAGCGAGATGGGGAGTTTGTGGGGCTGCGTGGCAGTACTGCAGTATTTTGGCAGTCTGGAGTGGCCGCTGGCAAGAGCTTGGCTGGGCACACCAGAAGGGAGGGGAGGTTCTGCGACTTTGACAGTCTCAGCCTGTTGGCAGGTCGTTTGTTTACAGAAAAATATAAAGCTGTTCGTATAACATATAGGATATTAAGTTTTTAGAAGAAATACACAGATTAATAAACTATGTAAATTATCTTAAAAAAAAAAAAAGGAGAGTAAGTTAATTGTAATCAAGTTCTGGCTGGCAGGCTCCCAAACTCCGTTAGGAATAAACATTTAGCCAAGTGGTATGTGTGATAAGCTCAATAAGCTTTGTTCATCAAACCTAAATCGCTTCATAAGAAGGAAATTGCTGTGGCAGGCTAAGCTGCAAAGTCATCATAACAAGCATAAACTAGGCTAAGCTGCAAAGTCATCATTGTGATAGACTTGTATTGTATATTTGTTAATCAAACCGGTATCGCTGTAAACTAGTATAGCCGGGAGACTTTGTAACCGCAATGTCCCGCTAAGTACTGGCCTTGATTGCCGGATAAGGGAATACTTTAGAGTTGTAAAGGTATGTAAATGA
>VFFE01007656.1:346065-357794 GCA_008921705.1 Burhinus oedicnemus
TTTAGAGTACAGCTGTAGCAAACTGCTGTTTTGCATTGATTAGTACTGGATCCACCTGTTGGTGGATCACCTGGCAATGAAGGTGTTACCCAGACCAATGCACAAACAGATTTTAGTCCCATTTGCCAGTACGTGCAGCATTGTTTGTGCTGGCTGTGTCAGCTGCAGGAGCACAGATGATAGCCCATCTGGCATACACCTGCTGGGATAAATCTTCCTTCTTCAGGGGAAAAAAAAAAATACTGGAACACACATGAATCAGCAAAGTGAACTTGCACTGATTCAGCATTTCATGTTGGCACAGTAATTCCAACCTGGTAGCAGGCACCCAAGGCCTGGATGTGAGCTTCCAGTTCCACTAAATATCAGCCCTTTAACTCATAAGAGAAACGAGACTCTCTAGAGAAGATAATTTGTCAATCAGCTAGGGGGGGACCTGCTTTGCCTTGCTCAGGGGTTCTTCTTGAGGCTCTTGAATATTGAAAACTGAAGTGTCAAGTCCCCTGGAGCGGAGGTCACTAGATAGCTCACCACCTCACCCGTGAGGCTGCAATACAATCCTGGCCTGCCCTTTGCCTGCTGTTGTCAGTCCCGTCTGCAAAGCCTCTGTGCGATCCCTTTTCCCGCCTGCTGTGCTGAGAAAGATGATGGAGTAGCGGGACTCAAATGCCACCCTGGTATTCCAAGTACACTGCCTCAGTGCTCAAAGTTTTCCCTTCTGTAGCTACCTGAGCAAGCTGAAGGGTATGGCCAGCAGCTAGCCCCGTGGCGTCACGCAGCCCTGAGGAAGTTTTGTAGGCAGAGACCCCTTCGCCCTGGTGCCTCTGCTGACTCAAGGTTGCTGGCGTTTGTCTCCGGCAGTTTTCCCCATGCCTTAAAACGACTGCAGTAGTTGCCGGGTCAGGTAGGATCCCTGGGGAATTACCCACAGGGTTGCAGGCTGGCCCAGGACTTTGTTTAAAGGAAAATGTATGTTTTCCTGCTAACCACGGGAACCTCCGTGCAGGTGGAAAGATCAGAGAGATCTATAAAAGAAACGCTTAAAAATGCATAGAAAACCAGCCATATTTCCTTAACTTTTATAGCACTTTCTGACCACGCATTCCAGTGCAAAGCAGCACACTCCCTTTGGAATTGTTACCGGCAGAGGAATGATGCTGTCAAAGCATTTGTTCTGGGAAAACAGCAGTACAAATGTGGAAAAAGATTAAAACGGATGCATTTGTGTAAAAATCATCTTAAGTGGGTGGCATGTGGTTGAAAAGTTGGGGAAGCTGCATCAGAGCACATAATGCTTATTTTGAGTTTATTAAAAAAAGAAATAAAGGAAATGAGAGGGCCTCTTGTGTCAAGCCGAGCTCTGGAGCAGCCTGTGGCCGGCCGTGGGCTGGCTGGAGCAAAACAGAGGGAGTCCCCCAGGGTCTAGCTAGGAAGGGCGGGAGGAGAGGAGAGATGCTGGGGACAGGATCCTGGTGGGGGAAGAGGCCACACAGGCGTGACAGCAGTGAGGGGCAGAGCAGGGACAGGCCCTGTGCCAGGACGCAGGGGGACAGAGCTTCTGGGGAAAAGTTGCGCTACACGCACAGAGCAGTTCTGGAGAGGAGAGCCGGCGGGTGCCATGCGTGTCACTGGGGGGGCTGAGACCATCCTGAGGTACACAGGGGGTGGGTGTCCTGCATGTCACGGAGGGGGCTGTGAGTGTCCTGAGGGTCACAAAGGGAGTGGCGGGTGCCCCACGTGTCACGGAGGGGGCTGTGAGTGTCCTGAGGGTCACAAAGGGGGTGGCGGGTGCCCCACGTGTCACGGAGGGGGCTGTGAGTGTCCTGAGGGTCACAAAGGGGGTGGCGGGTGCCCCACGTGTCACGGAGGGGCTGTGACCGTCCTGAGGGACGCGGGGTCGGGTCGCTGCTGTGCCGCCTGTCGCTGCGCGCGTGCACCGCTCCTCCGCGCCGCACGGGGGCGCCTCCCGCCACCCGCCGGGCGCGTGCCCGCCTTCCCGCCGCCTGGGGCTCGTGAGGCGGCGGAGGCGCCGAGTTTGAAACCGCGATGTCTGACCGGCCGCGGCGTTCGGCCCGAGGGACGGCGGGCAGACGCGCCGAAATGCGTATTTGTCCTAGGTGGTTCTAATTGGAATCTCTGACATCATGAGGTGGTGTCCAGATAGGTGACATTGCAGTGCTGCAGCGGGCATCTTTTGGGGCAGCGCTCGGGGGCCACTGACCGGTGTCCCGAGGTGTTCTAGTCCGTGCCCAACTGATATGTGGGGCCAGGCCCCGCTCGTCCAGCCGCTGGGTACTTTGTCTGGACTGGGAGCAGGACTCCCTGGGAGGAGTTTGTGTACCCGCTGTAGCAGAGGATTTGCTCAAATAAGAGGCCACACAAATTCCTTTCAAAATCAAAAAACGGAGTGTGGCTCCACTGCTGCACTTGGAGTTTTTTATGTATGTGTTTTATTCTGTACTTGCTTGTAAGTAGTTTTCAAAGCCTACAATCACAAAAATACTAGAGCAGATAAGGGCGTGGCGAGATGGGGAGTTTGTGGGGCTGTGTGGCAGTACTGCAGTATTTTGGCGGTCTGGAGTGGCTGCTGGCAGGAGCTTGGCTGGGCACACCAGAAGGGAGGGGAGGTTCTGCGACTTTGACAGTCTCAGCCTGTTGCCAGGTGGTTTGTTTACAGAACAATATAAAGCTGTTCATATAACATATAGGATATTAAGTTTTTAGAAGAAATACACAGATTAATAAACTATGTAAATTATCTTAAAAAAAGGAGAGTAAGTTAATTGTAATCAAGTTCCGGCTGGCAGGCTCCCAAACTCCGTTAGGAATAAACATTTAGCCAAGTGGTATGTAGCTTCTGATTCTGAACATGCTCAAGCTCTCTAAAGCTACGTGGAGGTATTTCTTCCACTAAACATAGGTGAGGGGGCATTTACTTTCTCAATAAGGACTTTTTAAAACTTGCAGAGGTTTATTCTTTATGCATTGCCTTTACTTCTTTTTTTTCTAGGAGTGGTACATGGCTGTACAGTTTTTCAGTTGTCCATACCAGAGAAAAAGGCCTCTAAACTGAGCGTGCTGAGCTTGTGCCAGCATCTGGTGTCCCTGCTACACCCTGGGTCATATGAAGGGTTTGGAATAAACCCACTGTTTGGTGAGAGTGACAGCTTTGATGTGAAACTCCTGGGAAGAGGTTTTGGTGGCACTTCAAGGCATAAACGGGCAGCTGTTGCAATATTGAAGTGGAATCTGGCACGGAGCAGCTAGTGCAGAATATACAGCACTGCCGAGCGTGGCTGTGGTACCCATCACACTGCTCTCCATGGGGGTCTCGCCACTGATGTCCTCCTTTCAAGCCATTTTGTTTCGATGCTTGTGGTTACAGAGCAGATGGTAATTACGCGCTGTGCTGTTGTACCTCGATGAAGTCCTCAAAGCGAGAAGGGTGCTATTCCGTTTCTTGTTATCTACACTGTGCTACCAGGCCAAACTTTAAAACATACTAGAAATAGAAGTGCCTCAGCTTGTTCAGTCACTGATGTTTTAGATAAGCAGAAATAGCTCAGAAAGATGACAAGACCATGATGGGGAGCTATCTTCTTTCCAACATACAAACCAAAAACTGCATTTAAGGTTTATCTTCCTACGGAAATGGTGGTGACAGGGTGAAACTTACAGTTAAGGAAGATTTTGTGGTCAACTTATGGGTGCAAACAACAAAGTGCACTCAATCAAAAGGCAGTCCTCAGATTTCACTATGGAGGAAATATATTTTATTGACATATTTCAGAAGAATTCAAAGTTCACCTTGGAGTTAGTTTCCTAAGTTTAAGGTTACTAACAGCATTTTATGAATTAGGCTTATGCTAAATCTCCAACTAAACTTTCCCCAAAACTGCTTGCTATTGATAATTCAGCTCCAGAGATTTGAGTTCTTTCAGTACAGAAAAAGTTCTCAAAAGGATGCTTCATGAGGATGTCTGAGGCCCGTTTAACGCTGTTTATCACAATATGGGAGTTCCAGCCCTTTCCATAATATTAATTCTCTGGTAAAAGGCAGGTCCTTTAGACACAGCCATATTTATTCTGCTTTACCACCTTACAGGCGAAGCAAGCCTGTAGCTGGGCAAAATCCCATCATGTCTTGCACCTCCTTCCACTTTTCCCTCTTTATTAAAGTGCTGAGTTACGATGGCTGTGCTGCTCCTGGCCTGTGGGGCCAGAGCCCTGGCTGAGTGTGCTTTTCCTTGGCAGGACCCCACCTGTGAGCAAACTTTGGCTCCCTGGAAATGTCTGTCTTTGGTGCTCCAAAGGTGCAGAAACACCTGGGGCAGTCCCCATGAGAAATGTTGTATTACAGGGCAAGAGGCTCACGCTGGGCTAAAGCCGGGCCCTCCTGCCTGCCCAAGACGACAACATTTTCAGACATTTGATGTTGTACCGCTGTTGGAAACCACCTTCTGTGGTGTAGCATAGAGGAAGTGATGGCAACTGTTTGCTGGAGGGCCTCTGACTGCTGCCTTGGTACTTGTAGGAACTCCGTGAGTGTATTGAGGAACACTCACGCTAGCATAGTTCTTTAGCAGGTTCCTAGGTAACTTCTCCACAGTTACAATCAATATTTTTTTCTTTCCCTTTTTTTCTAACTTTCACCCCTGGCTTTGGGTTTCTCCTACAAAAGCTCAGTGATTCTTTTTGACTGTGCTGTCTTTATTGGCAATCTGTCTCCTAGAGACCAATAATTTAAAGCAGAGGGTTGGCCTGGACAAAAGAGGAAGCAATTTCTTCAGGACGTGTTTTTCTGTGGCAAAACTGATGCACAGAGATATAAAGTGACCCAATTCCTGTCCTTGAGGGAGACTGTAGAAGCGATGGTAATGGAGGACTGGGCTTTCTAGCTCTGCCACAGGAGCCCAGAAACACAAGGTTCTCCAGCCTCCTAAGCAAACAGAAGCAGACAACAATGGGTAAAAAGCTGCCTGGGAAGCACTTGAAAATCTCCCTCTGTTCCAAACAATGCGTCATTACGGACGGGGAGTGACTAAGGACAGCACAAGTCTGCTTGCACAGCCAGATGTGGCTGGAGGGATGCTGGTGTTTGTGGCTTGATGCTGAGAAGGTGGCTAATGCTTGCCAAGTGCCTCTGAGGAGAGCTGGCATCAGGCTCTGGGCAGGCAGTGAGCTCTCCCCTTCTGCCCAGGCACTCGGGTGTCCGTGGGGCAGGAGGCCTGAGGAGGCACGCTGACAGCACAGGCCTGCTGGTCCGTATCAGCTGCGGAGGAGGCAGGGAGCAGGGGGAAACCCTTTCTCGCTCAGCCCCTGTACACGCTCCCATTGTCCCCGCTAACAATGGGGGAGATGAGCAAGCACTGGAGCCGATGACACAAATCCAAGTGTGGGAAGCAGCTGGCTGGCTGCTAAAGGGAAGCACTGTGTGTGCTGTAGTGACAGCCCCTGCCCTTCCAGCACCGCCAGGGTGAGAGCCAGGCCTCCTGACAGTCTCCAGCCTCAGTGTAGGACCGAGCTCTGTTCTGTGCTTGAAAGAGGCAAACCTGCCTGCCTTTATTTAACCTGCCTTTCTCCAGAGTGAGGAGCTTCCTGGCTGGCTTGGGGCACAGGGGAACCCTGCAGGCAGCTGCTTCCAGTGGCTCTTCTCCTCCGGAACTGTCTGCAGAAACCTGCATGGTAAGAATTAAGTATCCTGGCCTGATGATTTCTTCATAAATAAGAAATGCTAATAAACAGTTTCCATTCCTTAAAGCCCAGCAGGTAGGAGGACAAAATTGAGGGAAGCTATTTCCATTTTCTGTAGCTTGCATTATTCATCTCTCCTGAGACAGAGGAGAAAGCTAGGCTGGGGATGGGGAGCAGAAGCAGCACTGTGCTCTATGCCCCTTTCTCTGTCCAGCATCTTCCTAGGAGGCCCCTAGGCACTTCTCCTTTCCCACACAGGTAAATTTCCCCAAAACGAAGGGGTCTAAAGTTGCTCTGGGAATCAGCTGCCGGTCTGAGGCTTCTAACGCTGCACAACCTGGCATCCACCCCCATAGGTACTCCCTTAGATTACCATCTAAGGAGGGGTGGAGGGTGGGAGGTGGTGTGTTACAGGGTAAGGTGTTTAGCAGGTGGAGGAGGGGAGTTTCACCATCTGAAGAGGCTTCTTTTCCCAGTTCAAACTGTCTGTCCATGTTAAGTCTCATACGAAGAGCCCGTGGGATGTGGCACCCTTGCAAAGAGGCTAAATACAGCCCCTCTGGCCACTCACCCTGCAGGTAAGAGATGTAGATCTGCAAGCTCTGAGCTGGGAGCTGAGTTACCTGCCAGGCCTGCCTGATTCAGTTGGCAGAGATGTTTCTCCTTCCCCCAGGGATAAGTCTCCCCCATAAGCTCAGCAGAGATCAGGTTTGCAGGACATGGTGCAGAAAGCAGCTCTCCCATCCCAGCAGCTGTGTGGGAAAAAACCTAGCCCCTGCCAAGCGCCAGCAGGATGCATCACTGGCTGCAATGGGAGGCAGTGAGGAGGAGGCTGGAGCAGGCAGCCAAGCACTGCTCCCACTCAGTCTGGGGAGCAGATGTAGCAAGCTGAGTGCTCTGTGCCTGTCAACCCCCTCTTCCAGGCCGAGTTGGCTCCTAGTGTCCTTGCTGGCTCCTACAAAGATTTCCAAATCTCTTGCAGGGAGATTTTAGCGGCCCTGGGCAGGAAGGGCTAGAGGCAGATGGAGACGGTCACCCACTCCTCCAGATGGACACCAGACCTCAAGGAGAATTGCTCTGCTCTGGTTGGGCAGGAGAGCTGCACTGCTGGGATCTTGCCTGGTAGTTCCCAGATCCCAGTAGGGTAGAAAGGCAGCAGTGCCAGATGAAGCAGCGATTTACTGTGGGGGATCTTACACTGTAGTGAATACTCACTGCTGGCAGCCTCCCAGAGAATCTTCCCTTCAAGGTAAGCCACCATGACAAGCAGGAGGGCACAACATCCCCAGTCTGAGGCACTCTTGTATGGCTGGGTGTGAGCACAGAGCCAGGACTTTCTACTAGCCAGAGCGCGCAAGCAAGCAGGGAGGAATGGAGGGAAGGGAGGGATGTTCCTGCTGGTAGGTGTGTCAGTGCAGGGACTTTAGCTGATTCCTCACAGGCACTTCCTAGCCCTGGATCACTCTCTCTTTAGACTGAGGTCTTCAGTCTCTGGGGCTTCTCTGTACCCATGACACAGCCATAAAACAGGTAGAGGCTATCAAGGAGGAGCCCTGCACACTGCAGGCAAAACACCGTGGCAGAGCTGGAGCTTTGTGCCAGCCAGCTGTCTGCTTTGCTAGGCTAACGCGGCTGCTCAACGCACAGCAGACCCCAGGCCAGTGCTGCAGCAGGAACCCTGCCTGTCCCTGTTCTCCGTGGCTGTGTGCTTCGTGCAGGAAGGAGGGGAGAACAGTCTCCTCCACCCCTGCTCTGTACAGCAGTGCCACAAAGCCCAGGGGCTTCGTATCTGGGCCATGCTACATATAGCATCCGTGGGGCCTCGCTGGGCTCCCAGGGGCCATTCTGTCTCTCCAATCAAGGGCAAAGCTCTTCTGCAGCCTCCCTTTCTTGTCCCTCAAAGATGGGGTGGGAAGGGCCTGGGTTTGGTTTGGTGTACTGAGAAGCATGAATCCCTTGCAGCCCTCCTGCCAGCTGGAGCTCTGGGGTCTGGCCAGCCTGCCAGGCAGAGTGGGGACACGGGGCAGGCGCTGTGCTTGTGAGGCGGTTGAGCGTTCCCATCAGTCAAGCCTAGAGCTGCAATCTCTGCCAGATCAATAGCACCAGTTCTCAGATGCTCTCCCTCACTCCTCCATTCCGTAACTCCCCAGCTCTAATGGCCTTGCAGAGGATACCAGGGGCCTCTCCCCAGGAGCCCTGCCCTCAGGTCCTAGTGGCCGGGACCTCATGTTACCTCTCCCCAGTAATTAGCAGTGGGGGAGCAAATGATTGCTGGTAGGGTCTTGTTGCTGTGTGGGCATCCTGCTGTCACGTTTTGAGCAGGACTCAGAGCGTACTGCTGTGCAGTGATTCATGAGCAGGAGGGAGAGGCAGAGACGCTCTCTCTTCTTCCTGTGTTGGGGGGTAGGTTGAGGGCAGGGGAGAGATGTTCCTCTTAGGAAGGATGTGCACCCACCTTTCTCCTAGAAGAAGGGCGTCCCCTGCAGCAGGATGTCCTTGGGAAAGACCAAGTTTTAATTGCTGCAGCAGCACCGAACACCCGAGTCATGGTCCCCCCTCAGTGCCTCTGCTCCCAGCGTGCCTCCTGCCGCTACTGGGGATGGTCCTTGAGCAGTGATGCGCCCAACGCACTCCAGAAGAGCAGAAGGACTCCCCACATTCTCTGGCTTTCTCTCCAGAGAGGAGCTAGGGGCAGTTCAGCTGATCTGAGCTCCTAGGAGTGCTGTCTGTGCCCTGCCTCTGCCTGCTTGTCCAACTGTCCTGCTGCATCGACCCACGCCTGCTGGTATCTGCACTGCTGTACTGCACTTTGTCTGTTTGGATGCCTCTTGCCCCTGTTTGTGCTTGTCTGCCTGTGTCTCTGCCTGACGCCTGCCACTGCAAACGCTGCCTGCCTCCCCCTCTGTTTGTCTGTCTGTCATTAGATTTTCTCCTCCCCACCCTTTTCTTTTCCTTCGGCCACTATCTGGAGGCCTCTGCATTACATGTGACTTGGGGAATGATTTTCTCTGGTTTATGGATGGCAGCCAGACTGCAATCTGCAGTGAAGGGACTATCCAGCTGGAGAACCTCTGCAAGGAGCCTCCTGCAAATACCTAGGCAGGATGCTCGCTGCCAGCACTGCCTAGAAACTGCACAATCACACCTACCTCCACAGCACCACCAGATTTAAAGGGAGCTGAAATCTCTTGCAATGGGATTTGGGCGACTGCAGCCTCTAAAAGCCAATCGTTCGAGCTTGAATTCCCTGGTTGCCTATGACTGCATAGCTGAGGGTGAGGGCGGGGATGTGGAGGAGACACAGCTTGTGGAGATGTGGGGCTAGATGTAAAAGGGACGCGCGTGTGTGTGTGCAGACGTGTGCACATGGTTACATGTGCTGCCCCACATCACAGCTATGTTTGGATGCAGATCTTGCGCTTGCACTATTTGAACCCTGACAACATGGTAACATGCCTCGTGCGTTTGTCTGTCTGTGTTGCATCGATCTGCTTCTAGTTGTGTTAGCGGTGGCTTTCTGTGTCTGTTTGCCACGCCTTTAATCCCATCCTTAGCCAGCACTGTCAGTCTGTACCATCCTTGGTCACCAGAGTAGTCGTGTTGCTATGCCCATGCAGGTGTGTGTGACTCTGCAGCCCGGGTCCATTCAATACCCAGCTGCCACAACAGACGGGGTCAGACCTTTGCTCTCCTCATGGCAGCACACTGGGAACCCTGCTGCACGCTCCCTGGGCATCACAGGCCCGCTGGCCAGCCTGGGTGTCTGGCCCTGTTTGGGGCAGCAGGCCCGCAGCCCACGTAGTGAGCAAGCAGCCGGCGCCAAGATTTTGTAGAATTAGCAAAACCCCGCCGCACAGCCAGCTTGCAAAACTTCAGCACTCAAATGTCACCTGGGATCAGGTTCTGCTGGAGCAGAATATGACTTTTCATATCAACTTTCACAGTGCCAGCCCTTTTTGCAGAGCCCAGCCAGGGGATTGGGGAGGAGGTGAGGACAGGGCAGGCCATCCTGCATGCCTCTGCTCCTTCCTGGGGTGCCTTGGGACCCAAACCCCCAGGGAAAGCAACTCCCTGATGCTGCCCTCCTCTCCTGTCATCTCCACCTTGCCTCAAGAGCAGGGAAGAGGTCTTTTGCCAGGCTGCTTTCTGGGTCCAGAGACATTTTGCCTGTGCAGAAGCAGCTCTGCATCACCACACAGTGATGGGAGCCGGTGAGGAGCAAGCCCTTGTTTGTGTCCTCACGGCCACCAGCCCTGGGCCTAAAACTTAAGGCTTGTGGCCAGTGGCATCACCGACAGGGCGTCAGCTGTCTCCCTCATCATTCCTGCCACCATTTCCCATGTGGAGACCTGCGTTGCACGGGTCTTTGGTGACTTGGTGTAGGCTGGCCTCGTTGGGCACCTGAGCATTACACGTTTGGGGAGGGGGAATGCCGCCTCCTTGCTCAGCAAAGCCCAAGCCAACCTTTTCTTTCCACTTCGGAAGCACCCTCCTTTCCCAGCAAAACAACTCCCACGTTGCCGGGGTGGGGGAGAATGGGGGTTGACAGCTCTTCTGCACAATGTGATGTTCCCATGGCAATGGGGACCTGTCGCCCTTTCCAGTATGCAGAAAGTGGGGGAAGGGCGGGGGGGGGAGGGCGACGAACGGGAACCCCCGCACCAGTGCTTGCCCCGGCTGGCCCAAGCTGAGGGGCCGCCCGGGCGCTACACACACCCCCTTGCCCGAGTGGCTTCCTCCCTCCCCACCCCTCCCATTGCCGGATAAGGGAATACTTTAGAGTTGTAAAGGTATGTAAATGACCTACCAGAAGGCCAGGAAAGACCCCCTAGCAACAGAGCACGAGACCGCAGACTATAAGAAGAGGACTCTGGAGGGGGTAAAGCGCGCGCCGTCGGTGGAGTGGGACTCCCGGGCCGCCCAGCGCTGTTTTGCTTGCTGCCGCTTGCTAAATAAATACTTCAAATTTTAATTGGCTCTGTCTCTCCTCAATTTGTGAGATCAACTTATAACAGTATGTAGCTTCTGATTCTGAACATGCTCAAGCTCTCTAAAGCTACATGGAGGTATTTCTTCCACTAAACATAGGTGAGGGGGCATTTACTTTCTCAATAAGGACTTAAAGTTGCAGAGGTTTATTCTTTATGCATTGCCTTTACTTCTTTTTTTCTAGGAGCGGTATATGGCTGTACAGTTTTTCAGTTGTCCATACCAGAGAAAAAGGCCTCTAAACTGAGCGTGCTAAGCTTGTGCCAGCATCTGGTGTCCCTGCTATGCCCTGGGTAATATGAAGGGTTTGGAATAAACCCACTGTTTGGTGAGAGTGACAGCTTTGATGTGAAACTCCTGGGAAGAGGTTTTGGTGGCACTTAAAGGCGTAAACGGGCAGCTGTTGCAATATTGAAGTTGAATCTGGCACAGAGCAGCTAGTGCAGAATGGACAGCACTGCCGAGCGTGGCTGTGGTACCCATCACACTGCTCTCCATGGGGGTCTCGCCACTGATGTCCTCCTTTCAAGCCATTTTGTTTCGATGCTTGTGGTTACAGAGCAGACGGTAATTACGCGCTGTGCTGTTGTACCTCGATGAAGTCCTCAAAGTGAGAAGGGTGCTATTCCGTTTCTTGTTATCTACACTGTGCTACCAGGCCAAACTTTAAAACGTACTAGAAATAGAAGTGCCTCAGCTTGTTCAGTCACTGATGTTTTAGATAAGCAGAAATAGCTCAGAAAGATGACAAGACCATGATGGGGAGCTATCTTCTTTCCAACATACAAACCAAAAACTGCGTTTAAGGTTTATCTTCCTACGGAAATGGTGGTGACAGGGTGAAACTTACAGTTAAGGAAGATTTTGTGGTCAGCTTATGGGTGCAAACAACAAAGTGCACTCAATCAAAAGGCAGTCCTCAGATTTGACTATGGAGGAAATATATTTTATTGACATATTTCAGAAGAATTCAAAGTTCACCTTGGAGTTAGTTTCCTAAGTTTAAGGTTACTAACAGCATTGTATGAATTAGGCTTATGCTAAAT
>VFFE01007656.1:357814-381332 GCA_008921705.1 Burhinus oedicnemus
GGGCCGGGGGCCGAGCCTGCGTGACGCCGCCCGGCACTTGATTTGCCGGGTCCGCCCGCCCGGCCTTTCCCAAACTGCGGGAGCGCCGCGCCGCCCACAGCCCCGCCGGGCAGCAGCAGCGCCGGGCGGCAGCGGACAGCGCCGGCAGTCCCGCGGGCAGCACCGGACAGCGGCGGGCAGGTAGGCACGGCTCCGCCCGCCCCGGGCAGCCCCGCCGGAGGAGCGGAGGAGGAGGAAGGCGGGGGGCGGGGGGTGGTTATCGGCGGCCGGAAGGGGCGCGAGGAGCCGGGGGAGCCTCTTGCCCCTGCCCGGGTGGCGGAATGCTCTGTCCGCCCCCGGCCGCCGGGGAGAGGCCGGTTCTGGAGGGCGGCGGTCAGCGAGGGAGACGCGCTGGGGTTGGGGTTTTTTGGGTTTTTTTCCGCGTTGGTGCTGGTGCCCCCCGCCCCCCTCCCCGCCCCGAGGATCGGGACTGCGGCATTCCCTCCGTGGGCACGCCCGTGCGCACACACGCACCCGGCGGCTCCCACGCGCTGCCGCACGCGTGCCCGGTCCCTGCCGGGGGGCAGTTCGCACCCCGACCCCTCCTGCCCCTCGCACACACGCGCTGCATACTCGGGAGCCCCCACGCACCCCCCTTTTTGCTGGCAGCCGCCCCCGAGCACAGCCAGGTTCCTGGGGCTCTTGGTTTCTCTCAGCACATCAGTCTGTCTCTCTTCTTCCCCTCTGCCATCCCCACAGCCCGTTTGTTACCCTTAGCTTGTCACGGTGGTGATGGTACTACCGTGGCAGGGCCCCAAGCAGGTGGTACAGACTGTGCCAGAAAGCTTTGCTCTGCAAGGGCTGGAGTCCCTCTAATGCCACCATCCTCCTGAGTCCTGTCCCTGGGATCATGCAGGAATGAGAGTCACCTGGCTAGCTCTGCTCCCGGCACCACTGTCAGGAGGAGAGGAGGGGTACAAGGGATCCAAGGGCTCATGAACCCAGAGGCTAGAAGACCTGAGCGCTTTTGCACATAGATGGGAGGAAGCCCCTCTCTCTGGGAGCTTATTTGCACTGATTTTCTGGAGGAAAGCCTGGCAGTGACCTAGATAGTATCCCAGGACATTCAAAGAGGAGTGGGTCAGAGCCGGGAAATGACAAAGCGAGAGACAGGGGCCAGTTTTTAGGAACCCAGAGGAGGCTAGGTCTCCTCCATCATGGCTTTGCCTCCATTTGTAACCTCTTGGTTGTCAAGACCAGACAGAAAGGAATTTTCCTTCCTGGCCAGTGTTCAGAGCTGCGGATATAGAGATCTTTCACAACTTCTGTGTGAGCAAATGGTTTTGGTATTTCCTTCTAGAATGTTATATGAAAGACCCAAAAAATGCTAAAAAGAATCCCGCTGGCTGCGGCACAGGTAGTTCCTAGCTCTTCCCTGGATGCTTAGCTAGGCTCAGAGGGAGCAAACTGGGCGTCTGCTCTCCCCTCTGCCAGCCTGGAATCCCAAAGGGGTGGTAATTCACCTCCCCTTCTTGGACCTGGCCCCACATCCCCAGCCTGGAGGACCTGGAGGAGCAGAGCGCTCTGTGTGTCCTTCAGCCTCAGCATTTGCTTTGCTGCTCCCCCACCCTCTCTCTCCATTCCGCATGTCTGCGGCTAGATTCCCCATGCGGATGCTTGGCTGGGCTGCAAACCTTTAATTGATTCCTCTCGGCCCGATTGGACTGTCAGCAGCCTGGGGGTTTTGACGGCACATCCCGGGCCCCTGACCCACACAGACTAGGAGGCAGCCTGAAGAGACCAGCACCGGGCCAGGGACCCAGGGGGTGGACTCTGCCACCCCAAAACCCTCCCACCCTGTAGCCAGGCAGGATCAGCTCAGCCCCTGGACACTTGGAGCCATCCTTCGGCAGTCTTGGCTCCCTGTCCAGCTGCCATGTCCCTCCTTCTTGCTGCTTTTGGCCCCTTTCCCTCACTGCATCGCAATGAGTCATCTTTGCTGAGCTCACCCGCTGGAGCTGCAGGCAGGCTGGCAGGCCTGGCACCCGCCGGCACCAAGGAGGGTCCCTCACCTGGCAGCACGCTCCCCATGAGCCGCAGACCTCTGGCCATGATGTGCAGGCACCGGGGTGCATCCTGATTTCTCCTGCCCGTCCCTTGACCGGGCACCCAGCCTGGGCACAGTGGAGAAGGAGGGGAGAGCAGTGCACGCAGGCCTCGCCGCAGGCAGCTGCAGATCTGTGCCACGCTCATTTAATGTCTGGTGTGGGGCATCCAGACAGGGAAAAGAGAGTGTGGTTGGCATTGCCTGGGGATAGGGAAAGGTGATGCTGGCCAGATACACAGTCCCTGATTCCCTAGCTTGTTGCAGGGCCAGCCGGTCCTTGTACAGTGGATCAGACATCATGATGAGGAGCACGCTACAGAGCATCATTTGTGTGAGAAGAGGCAGCCTGCCTGCCTGTGCCATGTGTGCCCGTGTTTGCACCACCGAGCACCTGCATCTGTGTGCCAGGGCAGTGGCCTGGCTAACCACCTCTGTCTCTCTCCCAGCCCAGGCTCCCCTCCCAGTGGCAGCCACCGCGGGGCACCTCAGCGCAGAGATGAACCCCACCGTTGGCATCGCTGTCATCCTGACAGGTACAGCCTGCAGACACACATCCCCTCCCTGGTTTCGGGTGAGCTTGGCCCAGAGCAGCCAGGCAAGGGCTAGGAGGCTGCGTGGGCATCCCCAGTGCTCGCTGTTCCCTGTCCAACCCCTGCTTGCCTTTCCCAGTCCTCCAGGCTGCCCACTGCCAGATGATCAAGGACCTGAGTGCCTGCCTGCTGGGCCAGAGCCTCCGGGTGGACTGCCGTTATGAGAACAAAACCAGCAACCCCCTGACTTACGAGTTCAGCATCACCAAGGACAACAGGAAGCACGTCATCCACAGCACCATCAGTGTCTCTGAGAACATCTACCGGAACCGAGCCAACGTCACCATGCACAAGAACCTGGTGTGCCTCTACCTGCAGAGCTTCACCACCAGTGATGAGGGTGTCTACATGTGCGAGCTGAAGGCCACTAACGACTACACTGGCAACCAGATAAAGAACATCACTGTCATCAAAGGTGAGACGGGCAGCAGTGCCTCACCTCAGCCCCTCCTTCCCACCTGCTCCTTGGCTTAGCAGGGCCAGCAGAGAAAACCACAAGCCCCTATGGCATCCCCAAACCCTTCCTGAGCCCCATAAATCTTTCCCAACCTTACATGTCCTTCCTACTGCAAGCAGAGCAGTCAGCCCCACAGATGGCCTCACTCTGCCCCATCTCAAACTGTTTACCCCTGCCTCTTGTGGGCCCTGCCTCGGGTGCATTGCCTGGGTGTCCTCCCATAGGTTATGCTTCATAGTCAGTCCCAGCAGAGGGCACAAGTCTGCTGGTGAAGGACTGACGAGGTATGTGGTCCAGAGCGGGAGCGCAGTGGGGATTTTCCACACTTAGGCCCTGCAGGAGCACTCCTCCAGTTGCAGAGCCCTTCGTCTTACGTGGTGCCTATCGCCTTGTCACCTCAGTCAGGCACAGGCAGGGTCATGCTTCCCAGGGTGTCTGTGCACCCAAAAGCTACATGGGCACAAGGTGGGAGGGGAAACAGGCAAGGGGCCAGGATGGGACTTGCTGCATTTCTGTGGCAGAGAAAATGCAAGAAGCTGAGTCCCAGTACCCCTTATAACCCAGCCTTATCCCTGTTCCCAAGGGATTTCATTGCGGCTCTTCTCTCCCTCCCCATTCCCTGTCCTCACAGACAAACTGGAGAAATGTGCCGGCTTCAGCCTCTTGATCCAGAACACTTCGTGGCTCCTTCTGCTTCTCCTTTCCCTGCCTCTCCTGCAAGCCGTGGACTTCGTGTCCCTGTGAATGGAAAAGCGCGCACACACACACACACATACACGCACACACACACACCCCCCGAGTACCCCAGCAAACCCGCCTTCCCCGGCAGAACGCAGCCCTTGGAAAGAGAAGCTGAACCATTTGGAACAAGTGAAACCTCTCTGTGTTATCTCTATATAGCCGTATATCTAACGCTAACCACCATCCTGTGCCGAGACCCGCCATCACACGCACACATGCCCTGCTCCAAAGCATGGTGGCTCTGCTAGGCAGCATTGCTTCTCCCATCGCACCTCCCCGCTCGGTAGGCTGGCTGGTTTGCTCATGCTGGGAGCACTGGAGCCTCAGCCACGCTTCTCCCGTCCCTTTAACTTTTGGGGTTTGCCTGTTCTCAACTGGGGAAAGACAGCTGGATTGGCAGGTAAGAGAGAGAGATGATGCGAGAGCGTGCGGAGGGGTCCCCGTGCTGGGTCCTGTGCCCACAGCCACTGGAGGAGATGGACGTGCTGGCGTCCCCAACCCGCCCTGCCTGCTAGCCAGGAGACTTACTGATTTCTCAGCCTGCTCCTCTTGCCCTGAGTCACCCCGAGCTGCCGCGACTGGGAGGGGGCACGAGGCGAATCCTGTCTCAGAGCAAGCAGGGAATAGGCAGAGGGAGCGGGGGAGGCATGGGATGATGCTGGGCCTGGCCAGGCTGGGAAGAGAGAGGGGAGCAAGTCTAGGAGACACCTGTCAAATGCCTCTGCCTCCTCAGGGCTCGTTTGTGGCCCTGGGAGGGGGCTCACTGAAAATGTGCTTTGGCAACAAGTTTTTCATAATCTGTTTTTTACAGCTGAGCTGGAAGTGAGACCTCCTCCAGACATCATCTGGTACCTTTGGGCTGCCCAAGCCTGAGACACCACTTGCTCTCCCTCCCCAGGGACCAGCCCTTAGCTGTGACGAGAGAATTGCTGCCAGCACCCACTCACAATGGAGGCAAGCAGAGCCTCTCTGAGCTAGCCACAGCCCTGCCTTTGCCCCTGCTCCCCTCCCTGAGGCCCCTGGAGCTGGATCCAGGCAGGCTGGTGGGGAGGGGGCTCCCCTATGGGAGCATGACCCCAAGGTCTCTGCACCATCACCCTGTCTTCCCTGAGGGAACATCTGGGGGCCCCAATCCTTCCTCATGCCACACATGCAGGTGCCTGGCTCTGGGGAGGCTCAGCAGCCTTCCTCTACTGCAGTCTTCCTCCAGTGCTACCATGCCGCTGGGAGGAGCCCGTGTGCCCCTTCCCTTTCAGCATTTCCCCGTCTCCATTTAAGAGCAGAAAAGGCCCTAAGGGCAGCCCAGCTCTTGGCCACTGCCTCAATAAGGCCAGGACTTTCCCAGGGGTCAGTGAGAGCAGGGAGAGGGATGCCGAGCACAGCCCCCCTCCACTAGCCCAGGCATGCCCCGATGCCCCACAGGACCCCGAGGCGCCGGTGGGCTGCTGCCCCAGCCTCCCCGAATCCTGGCGGCTCTCGGGTGAGGAGCAGCCCAGCTGGCCATAGAGAGAGAGACCATAGGGTTGGCCCTGCTGCACCCTCACCCAGGGGAGGGCACGGGGCAGGGGAAGATGCAGGCAGGAGCATCTGGGTCCATGGGGTGAACCCCAACCCTGCTGAGCTACCTGTGCAGCCTGGGCTGTGCTACCACGGCTGAGAGCAATTCACAGCAGCTGCTCCTCACTCCTTGCTCTTCTCCAGACACCGTGAGCTGCCTCCTACCCCCATGCCAGTTCCCTGCCCGTCCCTGCCTGCTTGCTTGCTGTCTAGTGCTGCTGAGGCCATGTATAGCTGAGATCTGGCTGCGCCCAGCTCCCTGGGCTTGCTGGTGAGTGCCGGGGCAGGCACAGAGCCCAGCCGGCAGAGCGCGGATGTGTCTCAAGTCTCATTTTTTTGTGAACATTTGTAGTTGCTTCCACAGCTTGTCGTAAAAGAAATTCTGTTAAGGGAGAAAAAAAAGAACCCTACGAAAAGCAACAACAAAAAAACCTATCCTCCAGGAGTGTTCCTCTGTCTGCACAATAAAACCCTAGGTTGTGTGTTGGAGCCACGGCCACCCGTGTGTGCGATGGTGGGGTGGGGGGCTGTGGCGGGGCTGGGCTCCAGCCTGTGCCTTCAGCCTCCCTGCTGGGGGGGACACCCTTGCTGGGCAGCCCCCACCGTGCCTCCCCCGAGGCCTCCAGCAGCCCGGGTTCTGCGGGAGGGAAGCAGACAGGGACAAGACTTGCCCTCTCCAGGGAGGGCAACACCCTCCTACCCACCTGGACCACAGACCCCCGTGCCCAGACCCTTTGCCCCCATCCCATCCCTGTCCCTATGCCCCCCATTCTGTCCTGGAGGCCCTCCCTTTGCCCCATTGTGAGCTCAGGGCCAGGGCTGCCGCACCGCATCGGCAGGCGGGCAAAGCCAGGTAGGTACAAGCAGGCACCCAGGGCCAGTCCTGGTCCAGCCATCCTCCAGGGAGGGGATTGCCGGGGCTGGGAGCGCGTGTAGGAGCAGGGCTGGGTGTGCACACGCGTCCCGAAGCTCCTAGCTCTGGGGCAGTGTGCCAGTCATGCCAGGGTCCTTCCTGCGTGCCTGTGCCTGCACGCTGCCCGTAGGGCTGCCAAGGGCCCCCACATCCTCTAGAGCAGCCAGAGCAGCCATGCCCTGCTCCCTGCGTGGGGTCAAGATGCCACCCTGGGACCTGGGGACTGCGGGGCACGCTCACCCTCAGGTTTGGGAGCAGGGCCCTGCCGCCACCCCCTAACACCGCTGATGACCCCATAGCAGCCTCCCAGAGTCACACCCAGACGCGTCCCTCTCACGGCCCTCCCTGTTTCAGGGCTGGAGCTGGGCAGGAGGGAGGAAAATGCCACCATAATTGCATCCCTCCTAATTATCCTCGGCAGGTGCTCGCTGAGTCACGGCCGCCCGGGTACTGGTGTACTGCGAGGCCATACCACCCTGGGTGGGTCAGGCGTCGGGGAGGGGTGCCGGATGGGTGCCCCGGTATCCCCGTGGAGCCATGAGGGATGGGTGCTCCTGTGCCTGCAGTGCCGCACCGGCTGCCCTGTGCCCATTTTGCTGCAGGCTTAGGGGGCTTTTCTCCCTACAGTTTGCCCCAAGGGGTGCAAAACCCAGATCACCTCCTCCCCTCACCTTGATGCTCTGCTCCAGACCTTACTGGCAGCCACAGGCATCCCCTCTCTCTGCCTCCCTGATTCCCACACCAAGTTTTGTCCCACCCTGCTCCCTCTCACAACCCTCTGTCTATCCTTTTGCTCCTGGACCTCCATCTCCCTCCCCAAATCTCTCCCTTCCCCACACTTACCCTCAGTCGTCCTTCTTCATTCCCACACCTCCCCCCCTGCCTCCGCAGCCTCCCCTCCCAGCACCCCCTTGCCAGTGGTCACCAGCCCCCTTGGGTTCATGTCCCCTTTAAGCCTCCCCGAAGCTGGAATGCGAGAGGAGCATTTCGGCGCCCTGTGAGGTCAGATAAAGACACTATATTTATCTAGCCAGTAACCTGAGCTGTGAATTTCTGCGGTGGTGTTTTTACGCAGCCCCACATCCCTCTGGCTCAGCCCCCTCCGGCCATTGCATCCGCTCCCTGCAGAGTGGAGGAGCTGAGCCTTGGGGTGGCCTGTCCCCTCCAAAGGGCTCAGGTCCTGCCAGCCTCTCCACATCGCTCACTCTCCTTCGGCCCCAGGGGAAGTGCCCCGAGGAGGCAGGATCAGCTCCCCGTGCTCAGCCCCGCGGGCATCACCCCATGACCAGCTGCTCGCCCCCCGCCATGCTGGCCTCGTGCCCCTGACCAGCCACCAGCAACCCGCCCTGCCGACCCGCATGCAGGTGAGTGGAGGGGGTGCCATGGGGATGCCAGCCCCAGGGAGGGGGCTGCAGCATCACAGACTCAGGTGCTGGCAAAACTGCCCCCACTTTTCCTTTGGCTGGGTAAAACCACGGGGGAGAGGCTTGCAGTCTCTGCATCTCCGGAGAGCAGGTTCAGAGTTCACTCGTGAAAACTTGGCAGCTCTCGGCCAGCAAGCCGTGCTCCCTGGCACCATCCTCATCCCCCAGCACAGGCAGAGCCACATGCCTGGACACTTCCCTGGGGTCCCTTCTTTTTTTCCACCCGCAGACCTCAAAGCAATAACATGCCCTGCGTCTTACGTCAAGGTTCCCCGTGGATTTGGGGTTTTACTGCCTGGGGGGTGGCTCGGGAGCGGCAAGTAGCAGGTTCTGCAGGCAGGTGGGTATGTGTCAGCAGCGCAGAGTGAGTCCAGGCCGATGACTCCCAGCCAGCACATGTGGCGTGAGTTTGGAGGATTCTCCCAGCTCAGCAACTGGTAGGGGAAGGGCCCTGGCCAGGCTGGCCCCGGCTACATGCGTGACCTTGGGCAGGTCCCGTCGCTCGGGTGTGTGAGCGGTGGGGAGGCAGCGCTGGAGCCAGGGTGGCTTCTCCCCGAGTGCTGGACAAGGGCTGATGGCAGTGCCGCGGGGCACCGGGGTCTCTATCTGCTGACTGAGGACACCTCTTGGTGACTCCGGCCCCTTGCAGGGACGAAACGCTTTGCAACACATTCCTCCCAGGGCTGCTTGGGGCCACCCTTCCTAGAGGGAAATGCGGATACCCAGAGGGATTCCTTGCCTCGTCCCCCCCGGGGAACAGGCAGGAGGCTGTCCCACTCCTCTGGCACTGCCAGGTGGACACAGAGCCCCTCTGCCCCAAACCACCTGCAGGCTGGAGCGGGCAAGGTGTGTTATACAGGGTCCCGCCTCTGCCTGCGCCATTGCGGAGGGCTGTGAGCTCCCACGTAACCTCCACGCTGGGACATTGTGTCTCAGGGGACAGAGGACACAGCTCCAAGCCTGCGTAAGCGAGAAGCAGCTGTGCCGTAACACCTTGCACTGAGCCAGTGCTGTGTAAGCTGAGCCTGCCCTGGGGCTCCACGGCTACCGAGGGGGACAGCTGCCACCGGGCCACTGGCAGGAGGGCTCTGGCAGAGGACAGTGGCTGGAGAAGGAGCAGGGTCTCTGCTCCTCTGCCTCCAGGGCGAACGGCTTGCCTCCCAGCTTCCCAGAGGGAAGGCTGCCAGAGCTGGAGGCCAGGGCAGGATGCCCCAGCAGCCCCGTGGTGGCCCAGCTCCCAGGTCCCTAGGGCTGGCTGCTGCCTGGGCACGTGATGGTGGACCGGACATTCCAGTGCTTCAGCCTCCCCTGACACCCCAAGAGGATGATGGGGGTGCAGGAGGCCTGACTCAGCCATGCCAGCCCCAGGGCTTTGCCAGGCTGCAGGAAAGCTCAGCACTATTATGGGCAGGGAGGGGCCAGGCAGGCCAGGAAGCGATGGGAGGAACCGGGGTTTTCTCACACCCCCTCAGCTCCTCTGGCTCCTGGCACGCTCTGCTCTCCCACAGCCCTGGGGTCCGCTCTGATGTGACATGGGGACTCCGCAGCGTAGGCGGTCCTAGCAGATGCAGCAGTCTTCCGTGGTAAGACTTCTCTTCCCGCAACACCAATGGGTTAGCTGCTGTGTCTGGGGCAGGTTCCCCCTCCCGGGCCCTACATCCCTCCATCGGCTCCCCTGCATCCCCAGGGCATGTGCTGCCCCGTGGAGACCCTGTCCCGCTGCCAGAAAGCACCTGCTGCCCTCCCGCTCCCAAGCTGGTGGCTCTCCCAGGGGCAGAGGCCCTCTGCGCACACCCACGGGGAGCTGCTGCTGGTGCCGACGGTGGCAGGGCACAGTGGGAGGGCACGGGCACCGCTGGCAGTGGGCGATGGCACAGGGTGCCATCAGAGAACAGAGGCACTGCTGGCAGCGGGTGACGGCATGGGACTGTCCTGGTGAGGCGCCTGTCCCAAGCCCAGATCATCTCTGCTGGCTAGAGAGACAGGGAGCAGGGGCAGCCCAGAGAAGGTCCCTGTGCCAGGCTGCTCCGTGTCCCAGCAAGGCAGGCAGCCAGGCATGGGCTCCCTGGGAGCCGAGGGGCTCCATTGCTCTCTGGGGCCCGTAGGGGGTGCCAGTCCCTTGGCTGGGGTCCCGTGTCCCTCAGAGCAGGGTTCCCCACTGTGCATGTTGAATCCCAGCTGGCAGAACCACTCCTGGGCCCTCCCAGTGCAGGCAAGGGCAGCCGCAGCCTGGCTGGGAAGAGCCGGGTGTTTCGTGGAGTCCTTGCCTGGGAGCAGATTATTCATCCCTCAGCCTCCATTCCCAAACAGGTCTGTGCGCTCCACCTTGCTCTTGCTTGTAAATAGTTTCCTCTCCACTGTGGGATGGTTGTTCCCTGGGCAATAACAACAGCAACCGGGATGCAGCCAGCTCACTGGAAAGCTGGGCTGCCAGCCAGGAGGCCATGGTGGCTGGATGGTGCTTCTCACCACCATCTCCTAAAAGCAGTCTTGGGGCATTTCCACGCTGGGCTTAGATGGGCAGGGGTGGCTGGGGGGGCTGACTGCAGCCACCTCACTCCATGCCCCAGGGTCTGTGGAGCCAAGGGGTCTCATCCCTGCCATGCATGGCACCCTCCCATCACTCTGGTTTCATGGGAATCACTTTCGGCTGCCTGTTATGGAAAATGCGGGGCACATGCACTGGGGCCGTGGCAGGGACGCTCGGAGCAGCTCCCATCCCCAGGGTGACACTTGCAGAAGGGTGCTGCCAGCTCCCCTGGCAGGGTGTCCCACTGGGGGCAGGCATGCCTGGTGGCTCCTCTTGCTGGGCATACAGTGCCCGTCCTCAAGCCTGGATGTGCCCTGTGTGCTGCTGCGGCTGCACAAGAGCTGGCCCAGGCACCGTCTCCGTCACCTCCTGGCTTGGAGCTGGGCCAGAGCCCGCCCTGGCTGGGCTGGGAAAAGCCGCTGAATCAGGGTCATCTCCTGGGTGACTGGAGACTCTCAGAGCCACATGAGCCACTGTCCTGCCAGGGAAGGGACACCAGGGACCCGGGGAGCCGAGCGCCAGCAACGCCAGGACAGGGGAGCCCAGTTGGGGTCCTGCCTGCCACGGTGCCAGCCACAGCCCCAGGACAGGTAGGGGACCAGCCATCAGTCCACCAGCGTGTGTGCCGACAGCAACCTTTCCTCTGGCTCCAGACAGCCCGCATTTGCAGGCGCTAGAGGCTGCTGGCTGTCATGCTGCCCTGTCCCAGCTCCAGGCTGGTTCCGTTATGCTCTGGGCAACTCTGTCCGTGTACCCCTCTCCTGCCCTATGCGGGTGCTGTGGGGCAGAAGCCACCAGCTCCCTGTGGGGACCAAGTGCTGGGCTGTCCACCCACACCTACGGGCTCGCTCTGCTCGGCTGGTGGGGGCATATCAGCTGCCTCACTGGGAGGACTTGCATCGGCTTGAATTACTGATGGGAGGCTAGCAGGGCACAGCCATGGCAGGAAGATGGGCACGCTGCTTGGGTGGCCAGGCCCCTGCAATGAGGGGGTCCCTGGTTGTCCCCACAGTTCCCCAAGGCCCCTGGGTCATCGTGGCTGCACCAAGGTCTTCACCCACTGTCTGGGGCAGGGCACCAACCAGGGAGCAGGGATGGACGGCAAGGACTCCTGCACTGACTTCCTGACCTTGCCTCAGTTTCCCTCTCAGCCAAACGGGGTGTGTTACAGCAGTGAGCTGGAAATGCCAGCCCCCTGCCAAGCCCTGGTGCTCGCTTTGAATAACCAGGGGAAGATGCTGGGCTGGCTGGATCAGTCCATCCCACCTGCCTATCTCAGCCATAGTTGAGCCTAAGCATCATGATTGTGACCAGGCAACTGCCTCCCATCTGGAGGAGGTGCTGGGGACATCTCTCCAGCCCCAAGAATGGGACAGCCATGGGATGGTGTGGCAGGGATGCCAGGGCTGGGGCAGAGGTGACAGCTGCAGTCTCTTGGCTTCAGTGACTGTGGGTGCTGGGATGCTGGGTGCCTCTGGCTGTGCGCCGGGGCTCACTTCTATGGTACAAGGTGCCTGAAGGCACACATGTAGCAGTGCCAGCTGGGCCCTGCTGTCCCAGGCTCTCCAAGAGGGCTGGCAGGTGGCAGGAGCCATGGTCACACTGCACCCCACAGCCCCTCCCACACCCTTTACCCCCTAGGTTCCCACTGTTGCCTGCCCACCCATCCCAGGGTCTCCAGGCAAGGCAGGAGCCAGCAAGCTACTGGGTGGGTGTTGGTGGTGGGCACCCCATTGTGTTAACCATGGCCCACAGAAACTGACCCCTGGGGTCTTCTCTTGCAGTCGATGCCTCCAGGAGAGCCCACTGAGCCCCGGCCTCCAGCATGTCGCAGCTCTCCTCCACCCTGAAGCGGTATGTCGACTCATCACGCTATGCCAAGACCACCTATAACAAGGTACCCAGCGGCTACAGCTCCTACACCTCCTATGGATCCGCCTTGGCTACATCCTATGCAGACAGTGACAAAATCGGCTTCAAAACCAGCTACCTGCCCTCCCCCCAGTACCACCACATGGGGCTGTCCCCAACCAGTGGCTATGACAGCAGCCGGCTGCCCTTGTACTCCGACTCCAGCATCCGCCTGAGCCCCACGTACATCTGCACCCAGCCCCGGCCACCAGGCGGAGGGCTGAGCGGGGGTGCATGCTACACCTTCATGGGGGCCCCCAGCAGCCCCCCAGGCTATCTGCCCACCACAGCGCCTCTCAGCCGTCGCAAATCCATCAGCCACTCGGACCTGGCATGGGAGTTTTCAGGGCTGCATGCCTCGGACAGCACCTACACGCCCACCCCTGGCCCCCTCAGTAGCCGGGGCCGCCAGGAGCTTGGTGCCCTGCAGGGTCTTTACCAGGCTGCCGCACGCTCCGACTATGTCCGCGGCTACCTGGAGAGCTACGGGAGGAAAAGTAGCCATGGCAGCCTCTCTGTGGGCCCCCTCAGCCCCTCACAGGCTACCCTCGGCTCTGCCCTGCCACCCTCAGGCACCCGCTGTGCCAGCCAGCTCTGCGAGAGGAATGACAGCTACTGCGACATGCCTGCCCAGGACCCCACGGTATGTGGCGCCTGCTGGGGGTGGGGGACAAAGCTGGAGTGGTGGGGTATGTGGTCCATGCCCGCTTGTGCTGAGCTGTGGAGCCAAAGGCACCTTACGCACTCTCCCTGGGAATCTTGGTGCCTTGCTCCGTGCCTCAGTTTCTGCATCTGTGCCAGGCAGGGCTGCTGCTGACCCTTCGAGCTGCTCTTGCTGGCACAGCTTGCTGGGCAGGCAGGCGAGTGTCCTCTGAGGGGCTGTGCACTGCTGGGAGCGCAGCTCACGGGGCTCCCCATGGGTGCCTTGTGGCTAAGGGTGCCCATGTGCTGGCGGGAGTATGCGCACTGCACCTTTCTGCATGTGTGCCTGACAGCGGGTGATGGCACACGCAGGCAAACTCTCACCCCCGTGCGTGCAAACCTGCATGTACTGTGTCCCCACACCTGTGGGACTGTGCCCACACCCCCTGCTCCCTCCCTGCTCCAGCCCAGTGCAGGGCTGAAGAGGGTTTCCTGCTGCCTCGTCCCAGCTGGAGAAGGTAACATGACCGGGCTGAGCACTCACCCTGCTGGAGACACCCAGCTGGGAAGGCTGGTTTGGCTGGTGCTGGCTCTGGCACGGTGACTCGGTGCCCAGCGCCAGTCAGGTTTTTCACTGGTGCCCTGTGATGCCTGATCACTGGCACGGTCTATTGCTGCCATCTCAGGGCCCTGTGCCCCAGCCCCCAGCATGGGCCGTGGCAGCCAGGGAAGCAGCAGTTCTCCACGGCAGCAGCTGCTCTGTACAGCATCACACGTGGTGGCAGGCACCTGGTACCCCAGGTATCAATCGGTGCTGCATCATCCCCAGAGCCTCAGCCCGAGCTGGGAGCAGGCATCACAAACGCAGCCCGGCTTGGGCATGCAGGGGAGCAGCCTGGTAATTTTCCATTCAGGTTTCCTTCCAAGGCTCTGGCCGCATTGTCTCCCACTCTCTTTCCAGTCAGCCTTCATTCACCCATGGTGGAGGCCGATCTGCCCCGGCGCAGGGTCTGACCTGACATTGGCTTCCCTGCAGCTCTGTCCCACCGTCATCTGCTAAACTGGGAAGATAAGGGCTGGGGGATTCTTTTCTGCTTCCCTGCGAGCAGCAGAGGAAGCTCTTTCCCTTTCCAGCCAGTGCCCCCACATCCCTCCCTGTGCCCACGGGCTCGGGAAAAGGGCTGTGGGAGCAGCCTCTGGCCCATGCCCTTGGGCTGGTAAGGCACAGCCGGAGGCATGGGGTAGGGAGGAGAGGCAGCCACTCCTGCCCACCACATGCTCGCAGCTGGGGCTCAGCAGGAAAGGTCTCCCCCCTGTCCCTCTGGAGCCACTCGTCCCATTCCTGGCAGGGCTGGCTCCCCTCTTCCCTCTCTCTGGCACTCACCTGGGTTTTAAACGCCCACCTGAGCCCCCAGGCAGGCGAGCAGGGGCAATGGAGGGGGTGCACCATCGCAGCCTGCTGCCAGCATCTTGCCTGCCCCTTCCCCAATGCCCTCCACCCCAGAACCAGCTGCAGCACGTGCAGCGCCAGCAGTACCCTGCCTTGGTGTGGGACCCCCTGTGCCCAACCTGCCTGGTCCCTGGTCCCCAGCCCCGGGGCGAGAGGAGGAGCCATGCTGTGGAAGGGAATTCCTGCCTCCACCTCCCACAGGCCCTGGTGGGGGGGACCGAGGGGGGACCCAGCAGCAGCCACCAGCCAGGGGCACTCACTGAAGCTCTCACCACCACTGCTAGGGCAGGGTTCCCTGCCCCCCTGCCCCTGCCCACACCGCTTCGATGCGGGTGCCAGCCTGCTGCCATGGAATGGCCATGGGGCAGCAGGGGCTGCGCTACTCCCAAACCGCAGCCTTGTGGTCTGCATGCGAACGCAGCTGGGGGCTTTCCAGGCAGGGCTGATGAGTGGCAAAGGTGAGCAGAGCTTGGCAGCTGGCACAGGGTGCTAGGGCAGGCACCCGTGCCGGGGCAGGCGGGGAGGCTGGATCAGTGACACTGGCTTAGGTTTCCTTGGTGCTTTGATGGGCACACCTGCTATTTTCCACTCCTGTGCTTTTTTTCCTCCCTTTCCCAAGATGGGAAGCAAATGTACCGATCATAAAACAGACTTGGGTGCCTGCGGTCGTGTTAGGTGCAGGAAACAAGCGCATGTTGCAGCCCCGGTGCTGCCATCGGTTCCGCCCCATTACCCAGCCCCGAGGGCAGTGCCAGCAGCACCTGTTCCCACCAGAGCCAGGGCACGGAGGGGCTGGCTCGGTGTCTCCTCCCATCCCTTCTTCCCCAGCTGCCTCCTGCCTCTGCACCACACAAACCACCGTCCAGAGGAGTTTGCAGCCAGGAGGCAAGGGCTCCCACATTTGTTCCTACCCACGCCATCACTTTGCGCCTCAGTTTACCGTCCCGCAGGGCAAAGGGAGGCACGTGCAGCTCCAATGAGTGGCCGTGCCTGCCAAGCCATCGGCTCCATGCAGGGCCATGTTGGCTCCCTGGAAGGGCAGGCTGGCGGGGAGCAGGACCGGAGCTGTGCCGCCCCATTAACCACCCTGGGTGAACATAGGGTCAGAAGGCCAGAGCCACCCACAAAATCGCCGGCAGCTCTCCACAGTCCCATCCTGAGCAGCTGACGTTTCTGGCCTGCAGCCAGTCCTGGCCCTGCCTGCTTTCACTGTGCCAACCGGGCCTGTGGCAACCTCTGCCCGTGGCAGAAGGTCACCACTGCCGAGGGGACGGCTGAGGGCAGGGAGCTGGCTCTGAGTGATGCCATCCTGCCAGAGCTCCCCTTCTCTCTCCTGCTCCAGCCTTGCCCTGAGAGCCTGCGTGCTGGTCTGGCTGGAGGGGAATTTGGTCCTTGGCCCAGGGCGCCCGATGTCACCAGGGCACGAGGTTCAGCACGGGATGTGGCTGAACGCCACCCCTCTTGCCATAGAACCAGCTCTGCCAGCGCAGTGCATCCCCAGGGAGAGTGCTGCACCAGCACCCTGCACAGTGCTTGGGGCAGGCTGTGCACTGGGGAAAATCCTGCCCCCAGGCCACCCGCAGGGCTGCAGGGCAGGGTGGCGGGAGCCCTGGCTGGCGTGTGCAGCACTGATGCAGCGGTACACGCACTGAGGAGCTGTGCCATGGCCCCGGGGCCCAGGATGCGACCTGCAGGGGCTGTGAGAGCATGTTGCAGGGCACCCACGCCATCTGCGTGAGGCCGGAGGGGTGCGCACCCCTGTGTGCATGCTGTGTCCCTGTGTGTGTATGGTGTACACACCACGGGGTGTGTATATATATACACACGTGTGCACACGCAAGCAGGGATTACGACAAGCATCCTGTTGTGATGCAAAAAGCCCTGGCCCTGCAGATGAATAACACTGCAAGATGCCTCCTCAGATATTTTTGCTGGTGCCAAAAATAGTCTCCCTCCCTCCCCCCCACCCAGTCAGCCCCTCCACTGGCTGTGCCGAGCTCATGCCGCGGACAAGGGAGGCTGCATCTGCAGCAATTAGGAATCAAACAGCAGCCACCGGCTCTGGCTGGGGGTGTCTTGGTGGGGGCTGGCATGGGAGGAAAGCAGCCTCTGCTTGGTGCCTCCAGCCCCCTCGGTGAGGCTGGAGGCTCTGGCTGTCCTCAGAGCAGCCCGACTGCACTCCCTGCCTTGGTCGCCCATGGAAATTTCCCTGAGCGGGCGGGTAAGACACCTGGGCATGCACAGCAGTCGCAAGCTTCCACCGCTCGCCCTGCTGCCGTCAGAGGGGTGAAACAGAGGGAGACGCAGGACTGGGATGCAGGACACCTGGGCTCCCCACCAGCCTCTGCATCTGCCCTTGCTGCAGGAGAAGAGCCGGAGCCCTGCCTGCTCTGTGCCTCAGTTTACCCAGCACTCAGAGGGGAGACACGAGATGGGGTCTTTGCTCCACACGGAATTTGGGGGGAGTTTTTCCCCGACGAAGGATGCAAGGCACTGCAATACCCTCTGAGCTTGGTGCTAATGCATTCTCCAAAGCGGGGGGTATGCGCTGCCTGCTGTTGCTCAGTTCCCCCAAAACAGCACTGCCCGGGAGCCTGGCAGTGGCCCTGCAGGGAAAGCACATGCTCGGGAGCCCCACAACCCTGTCAGACAGCCCTCACCCCTTCTCTGGGTGCAGGCGCCCCGTGCACCCACACCCTGCGGGGCTTCCCCCGTTTTACCCAGCCGCTTTTGGCGAGTGACCCCCGGTCTGGGGCAGACCCCGCTCTCTGCCGAGCGCCCACCCAGCTCTCGGGCCAGCGCCGTGCTGGCAGCCGGGGAGCCGGTCCCATCAGCCCCGCTCCCCAGGAGCCGAGAGCATGGGAGAGCCCCGGGCCAGCAGCCGCCCCTCCCTGCGCTGAGCGCCCTATTGCCCCCCGTGATGCCAGTGCGGTGTCGGGGGATGGGCAGCCCGGAGGGCGCGGAGCAGCGCTGCCGAGAGCTGCCGGGCCGCGGCGTGCCGGCGGGGCGGAGGGGCAGCGGGCTGCACCGGGGCGCTGCCCGCATCCTCCCCCGAGGACCCCCGCTGCCGGGGCCCCGCCGCCGCCGCGGGCTCGGCGTGCCGGGAGCGCGGTCGCCGGGCACCGCCGCCCCTCGCGGGCCCCCTTGGCTCGCCGGCGGGGCTGTACCACGCGGTGCGGCGGGGGCCGGCCGTCACGGAGCCCGGCTGCCACCTCTCCACCCATTTGATGTCAGAGCCGCTCAGGTGCCGTCAGCCCCAGAGCCGGCACCGGCTCCGGCACCGCACGTCTGAGCAGGGCGCTGCTCCGGCGAGGCCGGGAGCCTGACCCCGTGCCCCAGGCCTCCGCTGGCCCGAGGCGAGGGGTGCCCACCCGACACCCCCGGGCATCCCCCTATCCGCGGCTGGCCCTCGCCGTCTCGCCGTGCCCGCGAGGGCCATCATGAGGGACTCCTACACGGTGACGCTGCCCGAGGAGCCCCCCGCGCTCCCCGACCTTCACAAGGACCTGCGTCCCCGCACCTCCATGCCAGGGTCCCTGCTGGTATCCACCTTCGTCGGGCTCGTCCTCAACAAGACCAAGGTACGAGCCCTGTGGCTGCCCACAGCCCCTGCCCTCCAGCTTGGGGGCAGAGGAGGGGGCGTGGGGAGGAGGCAGCCCCTGCCCTCGCCGGGGAGCATGGGGTACCCCGTGGTATCCCCATTGTTGGAGGATGGGGTGCCTGGGGGTGGGTGCCCATCCTGGCCGGCCATGGGGCCGGGGTGCCCCGGTGTCCTGCGGGAGGGGCAGGGAGCAGGTGAAAGCACATGTCAGGACACCTGGGTCCCTCTCCCAGTCCTGCCTCTGCGGTGACCTTGGTCAAGTCCCTGTGCCCCAGCCTACCTGCTGCAAGGAGGGGGCTCCTGGCCACGCTAGCCCCTTGACAGTGTCACCGGACTGAGCTTGGCTGTCCTCAGAACCACAGTGCCGGGCAGGTCTCCCCCTTCAGGGACGGCGGCAGGGAGGGCAGGGTCTGGGCACTTATGTAAGTCTGGCTGCTCTGACTCTTCTGCTCCCAGGCACTTGGCATGCAGATGTGGACGGGGCTGGACAGTCCAGATCTTGTGCCCTGTCCCCATCCCCTGTCCCCCTCCTGCAGTGCAGCCTCGGGGACTCCCCAGCCGCCTCCGCGTGAGCCAGCTCTCCTTCGCCGCCTCTGAGCAGAGCCGTGTCCTAGATAAAGCCCCGGACGAGCGACTGGGATTAGCTGGAGTTGAGTCACCCAGGGGAGGGAAAACCAGGGAGGGAAATAAGACCTCGGTGCACACAGGCTTGTGCCACGGTATGGGGGCACCTGGTGTGCCCCCCATCCCAGCTCCAGCCCTCCCCTGGGGTTTCTCCAGCCTTTGGGAGGCCAGCCCAGGTCCTGGCCTGGCCAGGCAGTGGGCAAATGTCAGGTCTGTGGGGAGGTTTGCACCCGCATTTGTGGGACACTCCGGTCCCTCCTGGCACACGGCGGGAGCTGCCCAACCAGGGCAACTGGACAAGCAGCATGCTGGTGGGGATGGCTGGGGCACACTGGGGCAGCTCCCAGGAGTTGCTGCTACCTCCCCTGGCACTGTGACCTTCCATGCAATAGGCATGGAGACATGAGCAGCAAGCCCTCGGGGGGTCAGCCACGTCAAGGGATGTAGGCTGTTGGAACACAGGCCCACCTCTCCTGCTGCCTGCTCAGGCCCATCTGCTCCGGACCAGAGCCAGGCAAGCTCATCCAGCTGTGGTGTGGCACTGACCCACCACAACCTGTTGGCACCCCTTGCCCGGCTAAGCCTGCCCCCCCACCTAGGGGTCCCTTCCCCAGGGATAAGTGGTGGGGTTGCCTGGCACTTTTGCACAGCCGCCCCCCCAGCACTGAGCGGCACGGCCAGCCACAGCTGGGGACACCCCTGTGCGCTGGGCACTGAGGGGGCACTCGCATGGCATGCAGGGTACCTGGTCGGTCTTGTAGAACCGCATGCACCTGCACAGGGCAGCCGAGTCCCCACTGGTACTGGGCTCCCCTGCGGTGGGTGATGTCTGCACCGTCGCTAAGGAGCACGTGTAACTGGATCTGGGTTATTTTGGGCTGCTGTCAGAGCTGGGTGCTCAGCACCTCCCACACACACACCAGCTGCTGCTATTTTGGAGCTTCTGGGCCCCCTCCCCTCCTCTCCTCCTCCCCCTCCTCACGCCTGGGTTGGGCAGCTGGGGCAGTTGCCTGAGGATCCTTAAAACCTGGTCAGGCTCAGGGGTCATGATCAGCAGTCTGACCCTGCAAGCCCTGTTGGCCCCCCACCTTGCTCTGGGCACAGCTCTAGGGAGGTTCGCCCCACCACTACCCCCTGTGCCAGGCTCACATGCAGGGGCTGGGAGCCAGACCCCTGGGGTCCCACCACTCGTCCCCACCAGCACCCAGTCCCCCACGCTGGGAGAGGGGTGGGAAACCCTGTGGCTCTCCAGACCCCTCCGTGCTCTCGGTCTCTCTAGCAAAGAGTGGCGATGCTTCCTGGCCCCAGTGCCCAGCTACCCATGCCTGTCTCTGCTTGGCGTGAGCCTGCCCAGCTCAGGAAGTACCTGGGGACCTGGAAGAGCCCTGCAGCGCAGGCGCAGCACATCCAGGCCAGTGAGCGGTTGGGAGGGCACCACTGGGCATGCAGCCCCGTCCTCCGGGCTGACTGCCACGGGGCTGGGCTTGCACTTTCTTGGGTGGACTTTATCCTGCAAAACAGCTGTGCCAAAGTCTGGGCTGCGCTTGTGTAGGGTGTCCTGGAGGGGATAACCCAGCGTGGACAAGGCGGGCAGCAGTGGGGCACCGTGCACCTCCTGCAGCTGTGGGGCAGGCCTGGGGCACTGCCACCCCCCAGCTTGCCAGTGCACAAGGCTGGCAAGGGGAGGCAGCAGAGGGGCTGGCCTGGCCTGCAGCCCAGGGCATGGGGCAGCAGTGCCACCAGGCAGGGAGGACTTTGAGCCCTGCGCATTGTCCTGGGCCAGGGAGCAGAGCAGCAGCAGCTGGGCAAGCAGGATGGGTCAGGCCAGCTGTGGCTTCCCACCGGGTCCTCAGCCACAGTCCTGTGTGCAACCCATGCAGAGAGCAGCTGCTTCTGCTTGCACTTGAGGGTATGCTCCATGTGGATGCCCATGGCACCATGGCCTCCCTGGGCTGCCCACAGGCATAGCCAGCCTGTGCTGGGCACTGTCTCAGCCCTATTCCCTCTCTCTGCAGAGCTCCAAGGCAGTGCAGGGGCTGACCGGCTTGCGAAACCTCGGCAATACGGTGAGTGCTTACCCAGGCACCTGGCTGTGCAGCGCCAGCTCACACCATGCTTTTCTGATGGCACATCTGTGGGGCAGTGGGGAGCCCTGTCCCTTCGCCTCACCTCTAGCACCCACACTCTCACCCCAGTGGGTCCCTGCACCCTGCTCCCAACGGTGTGGGCAGAGGAAGGAGTTTCTGTGCTCTGCACTGCTTCGTCCCCATCCTCTGCCCACCCGCCCCAGGTGTCCCCCTGCCACTGCCTGCCTCTCTCTGCCTCCCGTTGCCATGGTTTTCTCTTCTGCCTCCCTCAGTGCTTCATGAACTCCATCCTGCAGTGCCTGAGCAACACCAAGGAGCTGCGGGATTACTGCCTGCAGAACCAGTACCTGCGGGACCTCAACAACAACAGCCGCATGCGCACCGCACTCATGACAGGTAACGGTCAGTCACCAGTCCCTGGCTCTACACCTTGCGGGGCTTCCCTGCCTCCTACCCCTGCAGCACATCCTCGCTGCCCTGGACCACCCCATGTCCTGGGGGACCGCCACCCAGAGGTTGGTGCTTCTCCCCAGCCTTGCCGGGGCAGGTGCTGTGCTGTGGGTGCCCAGCCAGTGGGAGGACAGGATCCCCTCTCCAGAGGGGGCAGAGACAGCTACGGGGACCCCAGAGTGGGGTGCTGAGCTATTCTCTGGAGGGCACGGTGATGCCATGCCACCAGGGCTGGCCAGGGCCAGCTGTGCCACTGCCCTGCCTCTCTGCCCACAGAGTTTGCAAAGCTGATACAGCTGCTCTGGACCTCATCCCCCAATGACAGCATAAGCCCCTCTGAGTTCAAGACGCAGATCCAGAGATACGCCCCCCGCTTCGTCGGCTACAAGTAAGGGGTGTTGGTGTGGGGGTGGCAGGGGGGAGCCGAGCCCCTGCTGCCACTCACTGGCCATGCCCCGTGTCTTGCAGCCAGCAGGATGCACAGGAGTTCCTGCGGTTCCTCCTCGACGGGCTGCACAGCGAGGTGAACCGTGTGCTGGTACGGCCACGGGCCAGCACAGACACCCTGGACCACCTCCCGTAAGTGCTGGCTGGGATGGAGGCAGTGGACAAGCCCCACGGACAAACTCGCTGCCTGCAAGCCTGGTCCAGGGACAGTGACCACATGGGTCCCTCTGGGCTGGGTCACAGGGGCCAGGGTCCCCCAGGCCACACACAGTACCGCTCTGTCTCCCCATCTCTTGCAGTGACGATGAGAAAAGCCGCCAGATGTGGAGGAGGTACCAGGAGAGGGAGGACAGCCGCATTGGTGGTGAGCAGGGCCGTGAGGAGAGGAGGGCAGAGCTGCACTAGGGATAGGGCTGGGAACTGGGGGTCTCACCTTGCTTTGTCCCATCCCCAACAGACCTCTTCGTTGGGCAGCTGAAGAGTTCGCTGACCTGCAGTGAGTGCGGCTACTGCTCCACAGCCTTTGACCCCTTCTGGGACCTGTCCCTGCCCATCCCTAAGGTAAGGGGTTCCTGCTGACCCCCAGCCCCCTGCCCCACACACCCTGTCCCTGACCCCCTCTGTGCTCCCACAGAAAGGCTACGGGGAGGTGACCCTCATGGACTGCCTACGGCTCTTCACCAAAGAGGACGTGCTGGATGGGGATGAGAAACCGGTATGGGGCGTGGGGCATGGGGACATGTGGTCTTGCCTTGGTGCAGGCTGGGACCCTTTCCCTCCATGCCTGCGTTGCCAGGACTGTGGGCTTGGTGCCTGGTGGGGCTGGCCTCTGCCTTAACCCTCCTGCTCATGCTGTTTGTCTCCCACAGACATGTTGTCGCTGCAAAGCCAGGACGAGGTGCACAAAGAAATTCAGCATCCAGAAGTTCCCCAAGATCCTGGTGCTTCATATCCTTCAGGCAGAGGGATGGGGCCAAGGGATGCTGGGGGGGGGAGGGGCAGGCAGTTTCTTGTGGGCTCCTCTTTGTCCCTCGGCTCCTTGACATGCCCCCCTAGACCTGAAGCGCTTCTCAGAGGCCAGGATACGAACGAGCAAGCTCACCACCTTTGTCAACTTTCAGCTAAAGGACCTGGACCTCCGGGAGTTTGCCTCGCAGAGCTGCAGTGAGTGCCAGGCCCTGCATGGCTCCAGCCCAGCCCTGTGCTCCCGGTGGCTCCTGGCTGGGTCCTTCATGCCCCCCAGGGTGCTGCAGCCTGTGGGGGGCAGGCAGAGGCATGGGGGGTGGGAGCTGCAGACATCCAGTGTGCCTGTCTCTCCTGGCCCCAGCTCCCTGCTGGCATGTTGGGGGGCAGAGGGGCAGAAGCCGGCATGGCTGAGCACTGCCCTTGCTCCCCGCAGACCACGCCATTTACAACCTCTACGCCGTCTCCAACCACTCGGGCACCACCATGGGGGGACACTACACCGCCTACTGCAAGAGTCCCATCTCCAGCGAGTGGCATAGTTTCAACGACTCCCGGTGAGGCTGCGTGCGGGACAGGGGCGGCTGCGGGGTCAGGGCAAGCAGGGACACCCTGCCCAGGGCATCCCGGTGCCTCATCCCCATTGCTCACAGCACATCTCCCCATCTCTGCAGTGTTACCCCAATGTCATCCAGCCACGTCCGCAGCAGCGATGCCTACCTGCTCTTCTACGAGCTGGCCAGCCCATCCTCCCACATGTAGCCAGCCCTGCCTTCCTGGGGACCCCTGCGCCACCCCTCAGAGCCAGCCCCTCCAGGTTTTGGCCATTTGCCCCCCAGGTGCAAGAGGAAGGTGAAGAGGAGAGACCCCAAGGTGGCTGCCGCGGGAGGCTGGAGGCAGCCAGGAGCAGACCCCAGGCAAGGACACCCCAGCTCCGAACTGAGGAGGGCAGCCCGTGGCAGGGCAGGGCGCAGGCAGCTCAGGCACCTCCTGGTTGCTGGCATTTGGTTTTTACCTTGGGGTACGTTTTACTTTCTTTCTTCTT
>VFFE01007656.1:381352-392914 GCA_008921705.1 Burhinus oedicnemus
TTTTTTTTTTTTTTTTTTTTTTTTTTTTTTTTTTTTTTTTTTTGTTGGTGTGTAATAAAACTACTGAGCAAGGGACTCTGCGGGCATGGGGCTGCCTGCCCCATTGGCTCGGCCAGGACCTCTACTCCCCTGGGGGAGCACCCAGAGCTGGGGACCCAGGAGAGCATCCTGCATCCCTTCTGGCCTCTTGGCACTCCCGTTCTCCTTGGCCGTCCCAGAGGATTTGTGAACTGCTCCCGGGCTCCTCCTGGCAAAGGACCCCAGCCCTTCAGTTGTCTCCGTCCCGTTTCAGGCAGCACATCCCCACCAGCTGCCCTGTGCACACTCATCAAAGCAGCCTGAGCTCAGGCCTAGACTCATGGACAGAAGGGAGAAAAACATTTTGTGGAATTTATATGTATTTATAGTGGACTTCACTCAGCCTGGAGCACCCTGCCACTTCCTGGCTCTCCAGGGACTTGTGCCAGGGGATGCTTTGGGTAGGTTTTTACCTGCCTCCTCATACGACGGTGCCTTAAACCACTTAGGGGAGCGGGAGGCCATTGGAGTTGCACAAGGAACGTCCGTCCTGCGGAGGAGAGGGAGGGGAGGACAGTGGCTTTCCGGGATCTGCAATTGGGGTTTTCTTCTCCCTGTGATCAGGAGCCCCCCTGGGTGCCCGGCGATGTGCGTCCCCACCCGCCCTGCTGCTCTGTCCTCCAGCTAGCAAACGCCAGTGGCCTTTTTAGCCTTTTCTCTAATTTATTCTCCTACCTTTCCTGCCTTGCCTGAGGTGCAGCAGGAGGGAGAGATGGGCGCGACTCAGCACAATCCTAGCCCCAGCCTGCGAGGCAGCTACATCCAACCCAGCAACCCGTCCTGCCTTGCCCTCTCTGGCCCTGTGGGCACAGGCTGAGCCCTCTCATGCCATGAGCATCCCACCCAGCCCAGGGCATCCCGGCGGGGCTTAGGGGAGGACAGGCTAGGATGGAGGGGCTGCCCGCGGCAGGTACCGGACTGGGGCAGCATTGCTGCTTGGCAGGTGCCTTGTTTACTGTGTAAGCAAGATGGGTGGGAAGTGTCTCGTACAAGGGAGACTTGTGCAGGAATAAATTTTAGATTGAACAGAGTGCTGTGTACATGTGCTTGTCTCCGGGTGGACAGGTGAAGGACTGTGCCTCCAGCAGTGGGAGGGAAACCGAGGCATGAAGCAGGACTGTAACACCACCGGTGCCGGAGCAGCCTGCCAGTGTGTGGCTCCAGAGGCCCAGGAGCACCCGTGCCCTGGGGCTTGCCTGGAGCAGGGGAGATGATGTGGATGCAGGCGGCAGTCCCTCTCTTCCAGCCACCCGTGGTGCAGGGTGGGGGCAGAGGGAGCCTTTCCTCCTCCTCCAGCCCTCCAGAGCTCCCAGTGCCCACGCTCTTCCTCCAAAGCCCCTGAACAATGGCCCCTTTCTCCCCTGCTTAGGGACGGAGACAGGCACCGAGGCATTAAGGGGCAGCGGGAATTTAGGCGGTGGGGCTCAGGCACCCAGAGCCTGGGAGGCGCAAGGGAAGGAGGGACATGTTCACCTGGGCTCCCCGACACAGCCCCTTCAGTGCTGCCCTGTGCTGGTGGGGAGCCTGGAGGCAGCAGGCAGACCAACAGCCCCTCCGTGCACCCAAAAGCAGGGTCCCCGGTGGGATGGGTTCCCAGTGGGGTGGGTGCAAGCACACCTTCCCCTTTAAGATGCTGGTTCTCCGTGCCAGAGCCTGACCTCGGCATCCTCAGCTGAGCCGGATTAACTGGGCGAGGGGGAAGGGGCCTGCAGAGGGGACTGGGACTGCTGGTCTCCCAGGGCTCCCCACACTCGTGGCACGGTGGGCATGGCCCTCAGGGCTCTGTGGGGTCCGGGGCTGAGGCAGCACATGTAGGCACAGTTGGCGCTGCCACTGCCTCTGCCCCGGTGTGTGGAGCGAGGATCCCCACGCCACCCAGGAACTGATGGGGGCAGCCGAGGAGGAACGGGTGGTGGGGCAGGTGGCTGTGCTGGGGGGCAGGACATGCTGGGGAGGCTTTTAGCCAGGCTGCACTGGGAATCATCTGCTGCCATGAAAGACTTCACTGAAATCACGCTTTGCCCTGAGGCTCTCGACAACAGTAAGGTAGGGCTGGGGCTGGGGGTGGGGGTGCTGCCTGGAGGGTCCCTGCCTGGCCATCCACGGGTCCCTGCAGCGTGCTCCCTGTGGTGCCACCTGTGCCTGCTCTCCTGCAGACTGAGTTCTGCAACCCAGTCTTCGAGGGTGAGGAGCCCCAGGCAGTGCCAAACATCAAGCACCCGCCAGAGGAGGATGGGACCAGCCCTGCATCACCCCGGGATGGCCTCGGTACCTGCCTGGGGGTTTGTACACATGCCCCTGTCCATGGGGCCCCTAAGAGCAGCCATGGGTCTGGTAGTGGGGTGGTGGGGCAAGCCCCCCACAGGGCTCTGGAGCCATCTGGGGGACCCACTAACACCCTGGGGTCAAGAGGTTGGGACATGCTCAGCCAGCTGTGCAGGGAGGTGGAAGGGTGGGGGCATGGCTAGCAGCACCCTGGCTCTGCCCGCTTTCCTTGCCCTCCCGCAGGCCGGCAGCTCTGGGGCCAGGCAGGCTGGCGGTACCGCGCTGACTGCAAGTTCACCTGGCTCTACGTGGCTCTGATGAGTGCCATCCTCCTCTTCCTCATCACCCTCCTGCTGGGCATCGTCATCCACCGTGAGTGCCTGAGCAGAGAGGGTTGGGGGACCAGGCTGCGGCTGTGACCATGGTGGGTGGGACACAGAACCAGCTCAGAGGGGGAGAGGGGCACAGCGAGGGCATCCATCCTACACAGGACCTCCCAGGTCGTGGGGAGAGAGTGCCCCCATGCACAGCAGCAAGGGGGATCTCCATCCCCCTGGGATGTTGCAAGGTCACTGGGCCCTATGAGAGCTGTGTGGGATCCCCTGGGACCTGCACACATGTGGGGTAGGGTGGGAGCACAGGACATGGGGCTGGGTGGGCTTCCTAAGCCCCTGCCCTGCACTGCAGACGTTTCTCCCTGCTGGGGCTGAGCTGTCCCTGCTCTTCCCTGGGCACAGAGCTGACGTCCCCACAGCCACCCGGCACCCAAGCTGCAGCCCTGCCTGCCCGTGGCACCGGCTCCATCACCGCAGCACCCACCCAAAGGGCCCCCCCAGCCCCCAAAACAGCTGCCACCCCAACCCAGAGCTGGCTGCCCACAGCCGGCACGCCAGCACTGCCAGCACCAGGTAAGCCTCGTGTGGGGTGGTGTGCCAGGACAGCAGTGCTCTGCAGCACTGGCTCATGTCCACGCTGTTGCCCTGTGCAGCCTGCGGTGGGACCCTGCGGGGCCCCGAGGGCTCCTTCAGCTCTCCCAACTACCCCGGCCCCTACCCGCCCGACACACTCTGCATCTGGCGCATTGAGGTGGGCCCTGGCCTCACCATCCAGCTGAAGATGGAGACGTTCAGCGTGGAGGGCACTGCCTCCTGCCTCTTCGACCGTGTGGAGCTCTACGAGGAGCAGGGGGCCAGCAACACAGATCCTGCCCCAGATCGGGGGGGCCCAACCAGGTAGAGCCCCTCGCACCTGGGGAGTGTGGCAGTGCAATGGGGAGGAGGCAGCATCTCTGGGGGCGAGCAACATCACCCCTTGTTGTGTCCCCAGGTTTTGTGGCAATGTTGTCCCCCCGACCTTCAACACCAACTCCAATCAGCTGCGCGTCATCTTCGTCTCTGACAGCAGTGTGGGTGCCCCAGGCTTCAGCGCCCGCTACCGCGCCGTGGCTCCCAGCGAGAGTGAGTACCCCCGTCCCCAGGCACTGCCAGGACTCCTCACTGTGGGCAGGCAGTGGGTAGTGCCGGGGGAGTCTCCTGTAATGCCCGGGGCAGTGGGGCAAGGGAGGGTGCCCAGTGGGACACCACTGCCAGCCTGGCCGTCTCTGCCTGCGCTGCAGAGAGCTGTGCCTGGGATGAGCACTTGTGCGACCAGGGGCTCTGCCTCCACCTGGGCTTTGTCTGCGATGGCTTCCATGACTGCATGGACAAGAGCGATGAGGCCAACTGCAGCCTGAAACACAAAGGTGGGCCAGCCCCCCACCTGCAGCCCATGGCCTCCAAGGCACCCAGCCAGAGGGCATGGCGATGGGCAGTGGGAGGCAGGGGAGCGGGGAGCCAGAGTGAAAGGAGAGGGGCAGGGGGTAAAGCTGCATGTGTGTGTGTCCATCCAGAGTGCGGGGGGCCACTGACCACTTTGGAGGGGCACTTCTCCACCCCAAGCCATCCTCAACCATACCCGCACCAGCAGGTGAGAGACACAGGTTGTCAGCGGGATGGAGGCAGGAAGAGGGTGAGGGCAGGCAGGGAGGAAAGCAACCTGCCACTGGGGAGAGCTGGGGGTGCCCCTGCCTGCCTTCATGGCTGTCACTGGCTGCCCCCTGCCCTGCAGCTGTGCCTCTGGCAGATCTCAGTGCCCGTGGGCCACGTCATCGACCTGCACTTCCACAACTTCAGCCTGGAGTCACATGAGGACTGCAGCTTCGACTTCGTGGAGGTGCATGACAGCGCAGGCACTGGGGCCGCCAGCCTCATGGGCAGGTAACAGGCACACCCCTGGTATCTCTGGTGCTGCTGCACCAGTCTGGGTGCACTGGGATCCTGTGGCTCAGCTGGGGAAACAGACACAGGGCAGGATGGTGAGGACGACCCACCGGAGGACAGGGTGTGGGGAAGTGCTGGTCAGCCCCGCTGCCCACCCTGACCTCATCCCTCACCCCATGACCTCGGCAGGTTCTGCGGCCACCAGCTGCCACCCACCCTGACCTCCTCACGCCATGTCATGACCATCCTCTTCGTGGCGGACGAGGGAGTAGCTGACGATGGGTTCTTTGCCACCTACCAAGCCCGCAATGCTACAGAGAGTAGGTAGCCAAGCAGGGGCACAGGCTGCCCAGAGGGGCCGTGCAGTCACCATCCTTGGGGGTTTTCAAGGCCAGGCTGGATAAAGCCCTGGAAAAAACGGCTCTCACTCTGTAGCTGACTCTGCTTGGAACAAGAGGTTGGGCTAGAGGCCCCTGGGGTCCCTTCTCACCTGAATTACCCTATAACCCTATTGATGCTAGCCATGCGGATGTGGCCTGGAAGGGCCCACCTGCACAGAGGCATGATCCATCACCTGAGTGCTGCCCCCAAATAACCCAGGGAATTTGGGATCCCCCTAAGCTGGGCCAGAGATGGTCACCTACCAGCCGTGGCTGCCAGATGGCAGTGCTCTGCAGCCACTCACCTGGATGTCCCCTGGCCAGTGACCAAGAAGAGCAGAAACAGGGGTGGTCAGTATGGGAACAGGCTGACTCCCAGCTCCCAGGGAGGTCTGCTCTCTGCCTGTGCCCATGCCCAAGACCATGTCCTGCCACGCTGGCCCCTCTCATCTTATAGAGACCTGCAGTCCTGCGGAGTTCTCCTGTGGAAATGGCGAGTGCCGGGCGCTGGAGTCCGTGTGTGATGGCTGGCACGACTGCCCTGATGGCACCGACGAGCTGAACTGCACTGGGGTCTCCTACCCAGCCTTCGGTGAGTGCCACCCCAGGTGCTCCACTCACCCGCCCTGAGCCTGCCTGGCCCAGGAGATGTGCTGGCAGCAGCCCCATGGCTAACATCTGCTCGAGGCACACCTGGCAGGTATCACTGCTGCTATAAGAAGTGAAGCACCTCGCCCTGTGGCAGGGTCTGTCTGTGAGCCTGTGGAAGTGGAGATGTGCCTGGGACTGGGCTACAATGCCACCTCCTTCCCCAACATCTGGCTGGCCATCCCAGACCAGGAGGGAGCCGCCGAGGTGCTGCAGGACTACCAGGTGAGCTGTGTGGGGGCTGCACAGGTTTCTGCCCGCACCACACCACATGATGCCATGCTCACCGCCACTCTCCCGCAGACGCTGATGGAGCTTGCCTGCTACCAGCACCTCCGCCTCCTCATCTGCAGCCTCTTCGTGCCCAAGTGCACCCCAGATGGTGGTGTCCTGCAGCCCTGCCGAGCCGTGTGCCTGGCTGCTGAGCTGCGGTGCCAGCAGTCTCTCGGCCTCCTCGGCATCCTCTGGCCCATCAACTGCAACATCCTGCCCGACTCCAATGACCCTGTAGAGTGCTTCCAGCCCTGACCGGGCAAGAGAAGAAGAGCAGGGGATGAAGTAGCCTGCCCAGAGCTGCCTGCTGCCCCAAATGTCCCTGCCATCCTCCTTCTGTTGCAAATACCCAGCTGCTGGGTGGCCCCTAGCAGCAGCACCCCATTGCCTGGCTTCTTGCCTGCCCTGGGGTCAGCCCCTCTGCTCAGTGCTCAGCTTAGTGCCCAGATTCTATGGGCTTGCCCACAGGACCAAGTTCCTAGAGAGCAGGTGCCCCTTCCTAGCCTTGCTACAGGGAAAGGCTTGTGCTGGAGGGGCTGTGCCCACAGGCTGGAAGCTGTGCTGGGGACACCACGCGAAGTCCCCCCTGCCAAGCAGCAGGATGGTGGCAAGAGGGTTGGGCGCTGCCTCCCCATCCTCAGCCAACCCCAGGCACGTTGGACAGAGCTGTGCATGGTTCCCAGCCCACTTCTCTCTTTCAGCCTCTCCAGGCTGTGTGCGGCCTCTTTTCCCATGGCCCTCAGGCAGCTGCTAGCCTGGCAGGGAAAGGGTTAGTGCTCCCCAAATGGAGCAAGGCTGGGCAGTGGTGAGCCAGGCTGCAGACAGAAGAGCCATGGGCTGCCCATGTCCCACAGCCCCAATGCCAGCAGAATAAACAGCGTGAGCAGCTGACAAAACTGATGGAGCAGGTGGCTTATTTGGGGAGGGTCTGTGTGTGGGTCCTGCCAGATCCGAGGGGAAACTGAGGCACGGGGCCAAGGGAGGGAAGCCAGGGCTGGGGTGGAGAGTCTGAGCAGGAATGGAGGGACACAGGGGAGACTGCCTGGCTGCAAGGAAGAACAGACTGCTGGCTGTGCCCCTGATGGGCTGGGGGGCTTGCAGGGCCCCAGGGAGATGGATGCGTCTTGGAAGGGGTCAGGCTGGTGGCCCCATGGTGCAGGGAGGGGATCCTGCCCCAGCAAGGGCTGTGGTCCTGCTGGCCAAGCTGGCCATGCTGGCTTCAGGCCACTCTGGTGGCCACAGGCCTGGCAACAACCTACGGCCACAAACCAGCTCCCAGCTGGCCAAAAACAACAGCCCCTTCACACCTTGGGAGAGAGGAGCCAGGTGGCTCCCTGCCAGCACCCAGCCTGGCCCCCGGCATCCAGGGCAGGAAGGCTCAGCCAGAAATGTCACCCGCACCACTGTGGGCACCGGCACAGAGAGGAGAAAGCCAGCAGTGCCGGCATCCTTCCCGCTGCCCTCACCCGCCCTGGGTGCATGGGAAAGTCCCCTGCCCAGCTGGGGTTACTGGGAGCAGGACCCGCTCGGGTCAGCAGCACTCTGCCCTCGCAGCAAGCACAGCACTGCTGTTCCCGCACAGCCACCGCTGCTCAGGGGGCTTGAGCCCACCCGGCTCCTTTGCTCCTTGCATGTCCCCGCTGCTGCAAGCTGGCTGCAGGGCACAGGGACTTCCCCCAGCCACAGGACCACCCCACCGCTCGGCATCTGACGGTGTCCCTTGGATGCACTCAGTGCTGGAACAAGTTAAAGGCAAGCTGGGAGTGCCTTCGAAAGCCCGGCACAGTCCCAGCTTTGCCACGTGCCCCGCGGTCCCCTAGGGCTAGCCCTGCTTCCTGGCATGGCTGCAGTGTTGCTCTGCCTGCGCTTCCACCTGCCTGCTGCTGCCTGGCAGGTCCCTGCCCACTCAGCCCCACACGCTGCCACTGGGCCCTACACCGGCACCCCCCAGCTGGCTCCCACAGCTCCCCGCGGGTGCTCCTAGGGCTGGCACTGCCAGTCCCCCTTGCCTCAGCCCTGCTGCCAGGGGCAGCCCCGAGGCTGCCTGTCAGGGGACCCGCACGCCCTGAGGGCTCCCTCTTTCTCCCCTCCTCTAACCCTGCCTGCCTTTGCTGGGTTTCCCTCTCTTGGCCCTTCTCTTGTTGGACTTCCACTCTGCTGCCTGTTTTCTCATTTCTCTCCCCTCCGTCCTGCTGCCCGGGAGCCCAGACATGTTCAGTCGAGGTGGTTTGCAGCCATGCTTCCTCTCCCTTTGCCAAGCTGTTTGTCTTGCTCTCCCTTCCCCCTGCTTACAGCACTTCTGACACCATGGGATTATTTTTCTTTTTCCCCTTGTCTTGTAGCTTTTGGCTCCCAAGGCCCTTGATTTCCTTTGGAGTTTGGGAGGAGAGACGTGAGGAGGAGGGGGGTGGGGGGGTGGAGAGGCTGCCTTTCCTAGGGCCTTCGTCAGAGCGAAGTGGTCAGGAAGAGCCACAGCCTTTCCACGACGGAGAGCAGCGAGGCGCTGGGGCAGGAGCCACGGGATCACAGTGAGTGGGGCTACCCAGTTCTGTCCACCCCACGCTGGGGGGAGATGGGACTCGATGGGATCGTAGCTCCGGCGCCTGGGCGGAGGAGAGACACTTTTCTCCTCCTTTTCCTCTTTGTTGCAGCCGTTGCGTCCAGGAGGGGGAAGAGAGCAGCTTTCCCAGGGCAAGGCCACGGGGAGGGGGCTAGCGCTGGCCGTGGGGCTCTGCTCTCGCTGCACTGGTGTGGGAAGGACTGGGGGCAGCCCGGGCAGCAGGGTGGTCCCCGGCACTGGGGTGGTCCGGCACGGCCAGGGATGCTGCAGCCCCGGAGAGCCATGCCCCAGGGAGCCGGCCGGGCGTGGAACGGAGCCGCCGGCAGCAGGGATGCTGCCAAGGGCTGGGCCGCGATGTAGTCCCACGCTCCCTGAGCTGCTGCCCCGCCACGCACCGCCCGGATGCAACAACCCCACCCCACGTACGGCTCGCAGCTCACCCGCTGCCCTCCAGCTGACACCCCAACGGTCTCCCGCCAGCACCCCTGTGCACCCCCATAGCCGGCCACGCCACCGATGTGGCAGCTCCTATCCCAAACAGCCTCCAACCACATGCACAGAGCTACTGCCTCCCGCACGTGCCGCGGCTCCCTGCCCAGCTCCCTGGCCCCAGCACCCCCACGAGCTGTCCGGTGGAGGGGCTGCGGGACGGTGCGGCAGCACAGCTGGTGATGGGGATGCTGCAGCAGGTGCGGCCAGTGGTCAGGCCTTGCCGTGGGGAGCAGCCAAAAAGGCAAAGGGGAAAGAAGGGAGGAACAGTCCCCCCCCCCGACCCTCCACACCCACTCCCTGCCGGGCGCTGGAAGCCTGTTTCCCAGCCCTCTTCACTGAGGTCCCCAGAGCCGTTATCCCTCTCTACCCCTTTCCAGCCCCTCAACAGCAGACGAGATGAAGCAGCTCTTCCTCCTCTTCCTCCTTGGGCTCATCACCAGCTCCTTGCAGATCGAAGACAACAAGATCCCTGGGCTGTGCTCAGGGCAGCCAGGCATCCCAGGGACCCCAGGCCTGCATGGGGGCCAGGGTCTGCCAGGCAGAGACGGACGAGACGGCCGGGACGGGGCAATGGGGATGCCAGGGGAGAAGGGCGAGATGGGCCCTCCTGGTAAGAAAGGAGATGTCCCAGCCGGGAAGGGGGACCTGCTCTGCCCTGCCTGTGGGGAATGCTCTCATGCCAGGGGGTGAGTCCTGGATGCTGGCACAGACCCTCATTGCCAAACCAAGAGCAAATCCTGCAAAAGTGCCCCTTTCATGCCACCACCGCCCCTCCAGTCCTGCCTGTGGTGACCCTGTGCTTCTGCAACAGGCAGCAGCTCCCCATCACTGGCAAAGCTGCATTTCTCCCCATCCTCACTGCCATCCCTACCTTCCACCCCCTGCTTTAGGAGGGCCCACCAAGCTGTCCGGGGAATACAGTTGCATCATCCCCACCCTGGCTCCTGGGCTGGGGTTTCTCCCAGCCTGTGGGGGTTTCTCCAACTCTCTGTTGCTGCTGTGCCCGCTTATCATGCGTACTTAGTTCTCCCCTCTTGTGCTGCTTCCCCAGGCAGAGCACTGGCCACGGCAGGTATTCACCACCTGCATCCTGTGGGAGGCTTGTAACCACGGTGGGACTGGGGCTGGACAGGGGTCTGGGGGAGCTTGGATGGCGGGGGGCCATTCTGGTGGTAGTGGCTTAGAGGTAACCCTGTCCTCTTCCTGCCTGCCCCAGGAGCGCCTGGTCCCCGTGGGGAGGTGGGCAGCCCCGGCGTGGATGGCATGCATGGTGAGAAGGGGGCACAGGGTGAGTGCGCGGTGGCCCCCCGCTCGGCCTTCAGTGCCAAGCACTCCGAGTCACGCAGCCCGCCACTGGCCGACCAGCCCATCCGCTTCGACGTGGTGCTCATCAACGAGCAGGGCCATTATGACCCCACCACAGGCAAGTTCACCTGCGAGGTGCCGGGCCTCTACTACTTTGCTGTCCACGCCACCGTCTACCGTGCCAGCCTCCAGTTCGACATCATGAAGAACGGCCAGTCCATCGCTTCCTTCTTCCAGTACTATGGGAACTGGCCCAAGCCCACCTCGCTCTCAGGGGGGGCCCTTGTCCGCCTGGAGCCCGAGGACGAGGTGTGGGTGCAGGTGGGTGTGGGGGACTACATCGGCTTCTACGCCAGCGTCAAGACAGACAGCACCTTCACCGGCTTCCTTGTCTATTCCTACTGGCAAAACTCCGCTGTCTTCGCCTAAGCTTGCCCTCGGATGCGGCCGGTGCCAGGGCACATGCCCCTGCCCAGGCACCGGCGCCTCGGGGAGGGCAGTGCTGGGGTTCGGCTGTGTGGGAGCTGGGACACCGGGACCCCCGCCCCACTCCTCTGCTGCTGCCCAGCACGGGGCAGGAATATGGCCCCTCTGCCGCCCCGGGGGTGGCGGGGAGCATCCCTTCAGCAGCGCTGTGTAAGAGCTACATATTGTCTCTGGCACCCGGCTCTGGGGCAAGATGCCCGCGCTGGGGAGCCACAATAACCTGGTTGTCCTATGTTACTCACCATAGCCACCTCGGCACGCAGCATCGCCACGCCGGCATGGGCACGGTGCCCCGGCCCATTCTGCCGGCTTTTCCCCGCACACAGAGCAAGCCTAGGCTGCTTGGCCGCTGGCACGGCAAGGGGCCCGTCCCACCGCGCTCCTGGCATGCCCCAGGGCTAGCACTCACCCCCGCTCCCTGCCCTCCGGCCGCCCCGGCGCCTTCCCTTCCTCCTTCACCCTCAATAAAGGGCTCCTCAGCCACGCGTGTGCCTGCTGCCTGTGTGCCCTGCCTGCGTGCCCAGCTCCTCGGGGTGCTGGCACCCCTCTGGGGAGGCTGCATCCGACGGGCAGGGCTGCGGGGGCGCTGGGGACCCGCGGGGGCAGCGAGGGGTGCTGGCGGGGCCAGGGGCCGGCAGGGCTGCGCCGTCCTGCCGGGGTGTCCCGGACCGGCGGAGGGGAAGGGACGATCCCGGGCCACCTGCCTCCCCCATCCCCGCCCCGCAGCAGGGCCAGCGGGAGCCACTAGATGGAGGCATCGGCGAGGGGACACGCCGCTGCGACAGTCCCCCGTGCATCTCCCCCCCCCCCCAAAGGC
>VFFE01007656.1:397757-409101 GCA_008921705.1 Burhinus oedicnemus
TTCTCCAGCTGAGAGCCAGGCTCAGCCCTCTGGTAGCAAAGCCTAAAAAGCTCAAGTGTGCTCATTAGCTCTCCCAGGGCTTTGCAAAAGGGGCACACTTCTCCCTTCCCAGGGAGCTCCCCCGCTTAGATGGTGGGAAGAGGAAATGGAAGCCTGAATGCAGTCTGCCAGGTAAGTCTTCTGGTCAGACCTCGGAAAAAACCCTCCCTTGCCTTGCACCAGCCCCTGTGATTCCCAGGAGGGCACAGCCTTTAACCTTTCCATCAGCTTTGGCTGGGAGGGACTAGAGCATCTTTCTGCACTCTGCTTTGGATCTCAGATTGCTGCAAGCTCAAGGCAACAGGCCCTGGAACAGCAAAAGTTGTCAACAAAAAAAAGGTAACTCTTTCAGCCTGCTGCAGAGACCAGTTATTGTGCTTGCTAGCAAGAGCTACAATCTAGTTACGTACCAAATGGGGCTAGCAGACACCCCCAACAGCCATCCTTAGTTCTTTGGAAGCTGCTCAAGGCAGCCCTGAGAAGTTCTTCTTCCCAGCAAGAGGCAGACAGGGGTGCTCTTAACCTCCTGGGAAAATGACCCATGCCACCTGCCCCTTGGGCTCACAAGTACACATTAAGCGTCTGGAGGATCATCTGGCGGCACAGCGGGCAGTTGCGCTGGTAGATGGCCTGCTGCAGGAGGACTTCTGTGCACTCCTGACACAGGCACAGGTGCCTGCAGGGCAGAAGCAGGACTGTCTTGGTTTGGTCTTGACAGATGACACACTTCTTACGTTCCTCTTGTTCTTTCAAGAGCATCCAGGGGTCATTATCCGGAGTGCTCTCACTATCCCCAGCTGCTGCGTTCAGCTGCTGCCTCCTCAGAGCTTTCCCCCAGGAGGTGCTTGGTTCCTCTCTGGGCGGGTGGCGACGCTGTCCTGCCACTGTACTTCGACTCAGAGCAGGACGTGCTTGTGGTACCTGCTCTGCATCCAGCTGGTCCTCGTGCTCAGCTGGCAGCTGGCCAACTCCTGCCAGTGTCAGCCTGCCAGGGGCTGCGGGTCTCATGGTAGGTACAGCTGCCCCTCTCTGGTTGCTTTCCTGGTTCATTGTTCTGCCTCCTCGGCTCCAGTTGGTCACCTGCAGACTCCAGTCCACCAACCTGCGCCAGGCCTGGGAGGTCAAGACCATACCCAGCGTCAGGACTGCCACCTGATAGAGCCGCCACACATCCCGCTGCAGGCGGTGGTAGGAAGGCAGTGTGGTGAAGTAGCCCAGCGTGTAGTCTATCAGTGTCCACAGCAGCCCAGGGTTGAAGACAAAGGTGCTGACAACAATAATGAGGAGGAGCAAACCCAGGCCATAAATATTCACAAAGAAGATGTTGATGAAGAGCTCAGCGACGGAAGCCAGGAGCTCAAAGGCCAGCTGGCAGGGCGACCACAGCAGGATGGACACAGCGATGGCACCGCTGGAGACATGTGCCAGGAAAGCAGCCACCAGGTCCGTGACTCTGAGGAAGGGGCCGGCGACGGAGTCCCACAGGGCCACGACCAGGGTGAAGAGGTTCTGCGTGCCAATGAGGCACACGTTGACCAGGCTGTTGACGAGGTAGGCCAGCAGGCTGGTGCCGATGGCCAGGCCCTCACCGACCTGCCTGGCCAGGGCCTGGCCGCAGCCCAGCAGGCCGCAGAGCCCGCGGTGCAGTAGCTCCCTGCCCCGCAGCCCCAGGTGCGAGAGGAGGTGCCCCGCCACCTTCAGCCCCTCCAGGCCACAGCAGCAGCCGCGCAGCAGGCTGGCCAGCCCCTGCAGGGCGCCCAGCACCAGGTAGCAGGTCGCCCGGGCCAGGGAGGCCAGCGAGAGGAGTAGTCCGTCCCAGCAGGCCAGCGCCCCGGCGGCGGCGGCGGCGGGGAGGCTGCAGGCCGCGGCGAGCAGCCAGAGCAGCGCCGACACCAACGAGGACACCAGGAAGAAGTTCACGTCCAGCACCAAGACCAGCAGGTCCAGGGCCATCCGCAGGCCGCGGAGCAGCACGAACAGCAGGTCCATGGCGGGCCCGGGCTGCGGCCAGGCGCCCCGCCGGGGCCCTTACGGCGCCGTCAGCCGCGGCCCGCTCGGGGCCCCCCCAGCGCTGGGCGCCGCCATCTTCGCTCGGGCGGCCGCGCGACGACGGGCCAATCAGCAGCGAGGGCCGCGTCTCTCCCCGCCGCCCATTGGGCCGTTCGGAGGACGCGGCGGGGGCGCGGCCGCTGGGGGCGTGGCCGCTGCCGGGCGGGGCGCCTCCGGCTGGCTGTCGCCGCCGCGACCGGCCCCGCCCACTGGCGCACATTTAAAGGGCCAGAGGCGCTCATTAACTGTGGCGGGGCGGGGGTCCCGGAGGGGTTGGGGCATGACAGCGGCCTCCCTCACCCGGGTTCCCAAGCAGCGTAGGGGGCACCCACCACCCACAGGGTCCTTGGGGACGCACATATGATGATTTTGTGACAGCCTCAGCCCTGGCACGGGGAAGGTTTGCGCTTGCTCACAGGGTCCCTGGGGCGGGAGTGTTTGGAACAGGGTCAGCCCAGGGCAGCGCTGCTCTCAGCCCACCATTTTCCTGCAGGAGATCCCAGAATAAACCCATGGCCGTGGCCTGGCCCAAGGTTACAGCTCCTGCCGGCTCCTGGGCAGGGCATGGCGTTAGCAGCATCTCTGGCCTTCACTCCGCCATGCCCCAGGAGATGGTCCAGCCCCGCCGCCCTGACAGTGATGACAAGCTCAGGAAAACCCAGCCCTGGAGCCCAAGGCTTTTTAAGGAAGGGGAGAGCAAGCGGAGCGGATGACCCATGGGAAAGACATCTGCAGCTCTGGGAGGGACCGGTCAGCGCGGGGCCAAGGAGGGAAGCACTGCACCCCTGGGTAGTAAGGGAGGAGCCCTGAGGGAGCAGGACGCTGCGGTCCCCTTCCCACAGCCGCCTGCCCCTTCCCCTGTATCTGTTCTCCCTGTAACACCCTGAGCCAGGGCAGGAGCCGGGGCCGAGGGCACGTCCTGGCCCGCTCTGTGTTGGCTGATGCTGCTGGGTGCCAACCAGCTCTCCTCCAGCTGCAGCACCGGATGGGCTGCTGGGACGGCAGATCTGCCTGTGTCTGTCTGCCTGTCTGTCCCTGCCTGGGGTCTGTCCTGCTGGCTGGCTCTCCACCAGCCATGTCCCCTCCCTTGCCTGGCCGGTTTCGGCTATGGGCCCCCTCGCAACGGGTGCCTGCATCCCCCAGCAGCATGTGTGCCCGCGCCCACGTGACGGAGCCAGGATGCTTTCAGCATTTATGGTAATGTTTGGATTTCTCATTGCTCTACCAAACAGGAGAAGGAAAAAAAGAGCCGAGCCAAGGGCTGGGCGTGTTCCACTCATTCCCTACCTCCAGCTGCACACCTGCCTCCCCCTCCCCACTCCCAGCGCCTGCCCAGGCCCCTGCTGTGCCTGGGGCACTGTGCCCCAGTGGGGTCCCTGCTGCAGCACTGGAGAGGGGAAGGGGCTGCGGGGTTTAGAGGTCGTGGCTCCATAGCAGGGCTTCTCCGTCGTTGCTCCATGCTCTGGAGGGGCAGAGAGGAGCTCGTGCCTGCTCTCCCCTGCTGGAGGGTGTCCGGCTTTGTGGCATCCAGACCTGCTGGGGAGAGAGGCACGCTGGCACGGGGTGAGGAGGGATGCAAGGGGCTGGGATCACCCAGGGGATCAGTTCAGGCTGGAACACCGGTTTCGCTGGAGCAGGGCTCCCGGTGGAGGAGCTGCGAGGCTGGGGTGCAGGGAAGGAAAACACCTCCCTGGGGCCCTGCAGGGGGGGACGGAGGTCCCTGCCAGGATGCCCGGCAGCTGGGCCGTGGCCAGGACCCCTCCTTGTGAGGAGGGTCCCCTCAGCTGTCCCTGCACTTGCTGGAGGTCCGGGCACGATGCCACCGCACTCTCAGCTGTGCCCGTGGCAGCTGCCGGCAGCAGGACAGCATGGGCCCCGCTTGTGAGCCCCCTCCCTTCATCAGCTTCTCATTTGGCACAGGGTAGAGGGGGCTGTGCTGTAAACTGGGCTGCGCTGGTGCTAACCGGGGCCACCACAGCCCACCTTGAGGATGCAGGAGCCCGGGATATGCGTGCACCCCTGCCTGCCTGCCCTGCAGACAGCCCTGCCTGGAGACCCGCTGCCCGGCAGGGGCTGTGCAGTGCACTGGCTGTGCTGGCACCGAGCCCGGCCGCACGGCTGCTGCTGCATCACGCCTCTGAGCTGCCTTCCCGGTGCTGAGCTCACCGCAGCCGGGCAGCCGCCCCACATTTCGGGGAAACAGGGCAGCCAGAAACAGCTAGCTATAGGGCTTCCTCAGCCCTTGTAGCTGCTGCGTCCTTGGAGCTTTTAGCTGTAAGCAGAGGGAGGGAAGAAGCAAACCTGGGGCCAGGTGTCGCAGTGCTTGAGAAGCTCTCTGGAGCCCAAAGGTGCTTGGGGGAGTCAGGACCCTGTGCTCTGGGGTCCAGGTTGTGTGGAGCCTGGGGCCAGCCTGGCAGTACTGGGGCATCGCACCCTGAGCAGGTCCCAGCAAACTGGCTGGGAACAGGCTGCAGGTGGCAGAGAAATGGGAAAAATGTGGCAGACAAAGGTCTGACAGCACAGCCTGCAGCTGCGGAGTGGGGAGATGGTGCTGAGGACCACCATGGCTCCCTCCAGGCCTGCCTCTGCAGGGGAAATGCAGCTTTCCCAGCCCCAGCATCTTCCCCTGCCTCCCCAGGCCCTTGCTGGCACATCCTGCCCCGCACTGCCATGAGGCAGGAAGGGTGTTTCTGGGGTGTGGGTCCCACTGGCATCACTCCAGCACTCCCAGCATGCTCGCGGCTGGCTAAGCAGCTGGGACCATCCCCAGGGTGCCCTCGCCTGTGGGTCCCCAGCCGTGTGGCAGCCCCAGTGCCTGGGAGAAGCCAGCAAGCATGGTCCTCCTAAGCGCTGCCAGCAGCCTTACCTCAGGTCCCCTTAAGATGCCCTCGCCGAATGCTGGGCAGATGCCTCAGCATGGTGGCAGGTGCCTGCAGCCCAGTGCTCACAGGCCAGGCTGGAACAATAGCTCATTCTGGTGCATCCGCTCCAGGAAAGTCCCCTGTCCCCACTTGGGCTTAGGTCCAGGATGGTGTGTTTCACTCTTCCTCTGGCCTTCGCCTAGCCTTGGAGGTGCAGATGATGGTATCCCCCACTGCACGCATCCCTGCTGGGAGGGAATGACAGCCGGCATCCGCCCTGTGTGCTGCATGGCCGGGACTGCTGGGGAGAGCCTGCGGGAAGGCTTGGGAGCTGGAGGGTGCCTGTGTCCCCCGGTGTCCCTGGCAGCGGGCACCTTGCCTGCCTTTATTTGCCCTGCAGACTGGTGGAAGAGTGGGAGCAGGAGGGCTGCCCGCCGTGTTTCTGAAGGGCTATGTGGCTCCCCACGAAGGGAGCTGGGATATCTTTCTCCTCCTGGAGCCTGGCCAGACAGCCCTGGGAAAAGCAAGTCCTCTTCCATGGGAAAGTCCTGCAAGGAGAAATCCCTGCTTGGCCCAGCCAGCCCCACAGTTCCCCTGGGCCCTGATGCTCCAGCATGTCCCCGATGCTGTGGGACTGAGCAGGGTACAGGGCCGGTGGCATGGGGAGGTGGCATGGGGACTGTCTTCTCCCAGGCAGCCCTCATCAGCCCTTGCCCCTACTCCATGTGCTGTCACAGCAGCAGGGAGTCTTCCCCAAAGCCCTCCAAAGGGATCCTCCACCGCCCATGAGTGCGAGAGGGGCTCCCCCAAAGCTGAGCCTGGCCTCGCCACCTGCCTAGGGCTAATCTTTCGTTATGCTTTCTTGCAGTCGCTTCTAAAGAGCTGTCCTGGGGGAGCCCCAAGCCCTGCAGACAAAGCTGGGACAAAGACTTCACTGCCTGGGGCCACAGGCAAGCACAGGCAGTGATGCTGGGCCCCTATGCTGGCTTCTCATCCCTTCCTTGGCAGCGGGGACCACACTGCTCAGCGACACCGCAGCGAGCCAGGAAAGCTGGGTAACATGGAATGCAGGGCAGGGGTGTTTCTCCTCTCCGTTCCTCCAGGGAGTCGTGGCATGAGAGCTGTGGCGTTAGCAGGCGTTACGAATAAGCGCAGCCGGCACCCATTCATGCCTCGCTCTTGGCCCGGCAGACCATGCTGTGGGGTTGCCGCACTGACGACAGCTGCTCCTCCTGGACATCCCGCTGCCGGACCCCCGCCGGCCGGGTGCATAATCCACCCCATTGTGTGGGCGAGTGCCCGGCCCCGGCCCATCTGGCGCCAAGACAATGGGGCCTTTTTCCGGCCGGTGCTGGGGGGAGATGAACTCGGAAGTCTTCCGAAGGAAAAGGCCGGTTTATAAATAGCTGTCCCGGGGCTCCCAGCTTCCCCATGCTGCCCCGTCAGCCCCCATCCCACCCAGCCCCAAAGCCTGCCCCTCGCACTGGGGCGGCAGCGCACCGGGGCTGGGAGAGGACCTGGAGCACATATGTGACCAGCCTGGCCTGGCTGTGCACATGCAAGCAAGAGGGCAGTACGTGGCTGTTTGCACGCTGTTCCAGGACTGCACCTGCTCCGGGTCATGGGGAGCCTGTACCCCCGGGATGCCGAGTGACAGGCCAGCACTGAGCGGAGGGCTCCTTCCCCCTGTGCCTTGGCGGTGGCCACTGGCTGGCTAAGGTTTCCCCAGGAGCGCTTGCTCCCCCAGCTGTCTTTGTCCATCCACCCTGCGCACAGCAAGGGTCAGGCCCCCGGGACAGGGCAGGGCATGAGGAGAGGGCTGCATGGCTCCACAGCCTTCCTCGCCACCCCTGCGTTGCTCCCTGCAGAGCGTGGCCAAGCCCGTGTCGCTTGCATGCCACAAGCCACCCCTCACAGGGGAGCTGCAGCTCTGGGGCTTCTGAGTCCGTCCTCTGACAGCAGCACCATCGCCAGGGCTGATGCTGGGGACTGTGCTTTGGATGGCATGGGAGTGGGTGACCCTCACCAGCTTGGCTCCTTTTTGGGGCTTTGCCACTGCTCTGCATCCGCTGAGCCCCCAGCCGTCTCTGCACAGCTGCCCTGGGAGATTGTGCTCCTCCGGCACAGAAATCCAGATGTCACCTTCCTTCCCTGCTTCCACTCATGTTCTTCCTTCCTCTGCCTGCCCAGCCCCTCGTCCGACTCAGCTCCCGGCCCCTCCTAAACAAAGGCGCCGTAGCCATGGTTAATAATCCCCACATAAAGGCCCTGCAGAAGAGGAGAGGAAGGAGAGGGGAGACACAAAGAAGCCGCTGGGAGCCCAGCCGAGGAAGGGGGGTGGAAAAAGGCATTTTCCTGAGCTGTAGGACAGGGGCTTCAAAGAGGGCTCCCAGCGGTGGACAGAGATGGGGTGAAGGTACCCCAAGGCAGCTTTGCCCTCATGGTGCATCTGAAACCCATCCCTCATGGTCTTCCACCCAGGGAATGGGGAGCCAGAGGTCTGACAGCCCAGGCAGGTCGCTGTACTTACCCCAGACCGCAAGGCATTGCGTGAGCCCTAAAGCACCCCAAAATGTGGCACCAGGGGCCAGTGGGAAGGTGCCCTGGGTGTTTCTGCCTGGAGGTAGTGAGCCTCAGCACTGCCATGTCCCAGCGGCGGGGAAGCGGTGAGCTGTTCCCGGGCAGTGTGGGAAAGCACAGCGCTGGCCCACATCCCATCCCTTCCCTGGGGAGCGGGGCCCCTCTCGGCCCTGACGGTGTTGTGTGAAGAGGTGCAGGCCTGGGCGGACGCAGCAGCCGGCTTCCGCCCTGCACATCTGCCTTTCATCCACCCTGGAGCCGCACAGGAACCAGCGCCAGCCGACAGCTCATCGTTCACCGGCACTGTTGGGGGGCTCACTGGGAGGCAGCAGGCACACAGAGCACCCCAGGCACCCTGCAGACCCCTCGTGAGCCACCTGGGCTGCTCTGGGCCCCATTGGCATGCTTAGGGGTTGGAGGGGCTGGGGAAGGCACAGAGCCCCTCGTCCCCACCTGGAGCATGCCGAGCAGCGTGTCAGGGCATGCAGAGTGGGAGAGCAGAATGCTGCCTGCCAGCACAGCCTGCACTGGGGCCAGCTCTCTCCAGCAGCATCGGCAGGACGCAGCCGAGCCCCAAGGGCCTCGCGGCAAGGGCAGGGAAAGGTGGAAGGGGCTGAGGTGTGTGCTGGGATGCAGCCTTGTGCTCAGCCCCAGGCCCCATGCCTGGCTCTGCATGCTGGCCATTGCTCCCCTCTGACGGCACAGAGTCAGGCTCAGCGGGAGCCAGGGGAGAAAGGCAAACGCAATTACACACTTTCAGATCGTGCCTGCAACTTGCAGTGCTTAGATAATGCCAGGGTAATCGGCCATGCCCTGGGCAGGCTATGCCTGTGAGCTGTTTGGCAGTCCCCAGGTTTCCCGCAGAGCGGCTGTCCGGCAGCTCTGCAAGTCCCACCATCCCCAGGGGCAGAGCTGCCTGCCCGGGCACAGCCTCTCACCCGAGAGGTGGCAGGAGGGTTGGACAAGGAGAGTGCTGGGAGCCACTGGTGCCCGAATGCCCGTATTCCCTCGGCTGCCAGAGAGCGAGAGCTGCTCCATGTCTCGGCTGGGGCCAGACCCATGCGCCCTGACCTTCCCACCCTGGCTGTGTGCGTGGGACTGCGACACAGGAGCCTAATCCACACTCTTTGTTTGCATAGCAGTGGATGGGGGCTGAAGCCAAATCCATTAAGCAAGCAGCTAAGAAGGCATGAGATAGGCGACAAGGAAGATGAAGGTGGCCAGCCTGCTGTGCTGCCCACACAGAGATCCCGAGCCCACCTGGTGCCACACACGGCGTGGCAGGGTGATTTCATGCCAGCTGTGAGGGCAGCAGGGCCTTGCTTTCAAATCCTGCCCATCTTCCCCAGAACCATTAGTTTGTTAGGGAAAAATAAAAAAGTTTTGTTCAAAGTTAAACGGTTTGAAAAGCAGAAGCCCGACCAACTGGAGGCACGGCCGTTGCAGTAACAGCAGGAGGCTGTTTCAGGGTGGCACACTCCCTGCCGCAGCGGTTGGCCAGCCTGTTTTCTCCAGGGAGCGGCATTGCCCTTTCCAACTGCTGGGAATTTTCTGCAGAGGTTTTATTAGCAACATTTTGCTTTATTTTTAACACAGAATAAAAGTTAGCACCAGAACAAAACGCACCAGCAGTGTGTCGACCGGGTTCTCCCACTTGTTTTTTTGACTCAGTGGCTGCTTTCCCGCAGGAAAGCAGGACCCCTTGGCCCCTCTTCCCTTGCAGGGTGGCATTTGCAAGGCTTAAATTGTGGTATTTTGTGGGAAATGGAACATCCCTTTCCCTCCTCTAAGGGGAGCAGAGGCTGAGGCTCCTCTGGTGCTGCATCCAGCCCTTTGGAGGGAGAGGAAAGTGTGAGCATGTTGTCAGGGGGTCCCCAAGGCTTGGGCACCCACTCAAGGGGTGGCTGTTCCCATTGCAGACAGGGAACTCGTGCCACTGTCAGCTGCAAGAGCATCCCCATACTGCAGCCATGGCAGAGAGCATCTTGCGAGCAGTCTGTGCATGATGGCACAGCTCCCTTGCACTTGTTCCTCCCAGCAAACCTGCTGCCTGGGAGGAGGCCTCCCCTCTGCACAGTAACATGAGGGCTATGAGCCTTATGACTGCCCAGCATTGCCATTTTAAGCAACTAATCTCGTGGGGAAAAAATTTAATCATTTCCGATGAATCATCAAGTTATTTGGCTGGGAAACTGTTAGGGGGGCGCTGACCAGGCATACAGAGGAGGTAGGAGAAGGGCATGGGAAGGGCCACTGCATGGCACTGGCCAGGGAGCAGGGCTGGGGCTGGGGGCCCGCACAGGGTTGCTGGGGCTGGAGGGCCTTGTGGTATGAGAGGTGCTTGGGGATGCCCGGGAGGGATGCTGTGGCCCAGGGGAACCTGCAGCCCGGTCCCAGAGTGGCTCAGGGTGGCCAGAGAGGTGCAGCCCATGCTGCCTGGGGCCTGGAGCACAGCTCATGCTGCGGGAAAGGCAAGTGAGAGGATACGCAAAAGCTTAGAGCCCCTGGGCCGAGAGCTGGAGGAGAGCGGTCTTGCTGCTCCCGGGAGATGCTGGGACAGTCCTGGGCTCATTCTCAGGTGGGGTGAACACGGGTCAGCGAGCTTCGGGAGTCCTGTGTGAATGGGGAGCGAGAATGTGGGAGGCAGAAGAAGGTCTTTGAAGGAGAAGAAAACCCCAGTGCTTTGTCGTCCAACACAGTCTCTCTGGCTCTGATTGACCTGGGGGGAAACTGAGGCGCAGAGCCAGGCTGTGACGCGGCTGGGGCACTGGACCCAGGTGTCCTGCATGGCTGGCTATGGGCAACCGGGGAAGTTTGTTGTGCTCCCCCAGCCTTGTGCGGGGGGCCTGTCTCGGGGCTGCAGGAGGGGCCCAGCTGTGTTTGGGCTGGCTGATTACCCCTGGATAATAGCAGCCTTGTGCGGCCCTGAGAGCCCCTCTGCCCACAGGGCCGGCCCTGGGCCAGGCGTGCTGCTCCGGCCACCGCAACTAACGGCTTTTCCACAGCCGCCCTGTTCAACAGCTGCGCGGGGGGCTCGGGCCATGCCTCGCTGTGCACCAGGGAGCGGGGCCCTGCCTTGGGGACAGGGATGGGGCTTTGCAGAGAGCCTCCCCGCGGGGCTGCAGGCACAGCATGCAGGGAGGCCGAGGTGGAGCAGGGCCTGGGGCACAAACCCCGCAGACTTCAGTGACATGCCTGGGACAGCACCTGCCTCACGTCCCTGCTGCTCCCCGAGGACCCCACTGTCCCCAGGTGTCTCTCAGAGACCGGGCAATGATGAAGAGTAACGGTTTGGTCCCCCGATTTTTGAGTCCGCAACCCCGAAGCTGTGGCTGGGCTTTAGGGCAGGGCGGGGGTGAGCAGTGGAGCGGGTCAGTTCTGCCCCGAAGCACTGCCAGCCAGATCCGCTGATGCCTGGAAGTGGGACTCTCAGGGACCGTCCCCCTCTGCGGCATTCCCTAAGCACCTGTGGAAACCAACCCGACCCCACGCCCCTGCCCCCTCCGCTAGGTCTGCTTCGTGGTTTCCACCTCCAGCGCCCGGCAGTCTGCTGCCATCAGCCTGTGCAAGCCTGGGCAGGCAGGACCTGGCAGACCGCAGGTCTGCAAGCGAAGCTGGAACGAGCCCCTCCAGCAGAGCTCGAAATGCCTGAAACCGGCCCGTGCCGAGACTGGGGGATAGGTGGGGTGGGGGGACACATTTGCTGGGGGCTGGGAGTAAGGGGGCCGTCTGGGAGAGCCGGGGCGCCGGCCGACCCCTCGATGCCCGCGGGGGCCGGGGGTCCGCACGGCAGCCCGCTGCGGGGCTCGGCGCGG
>VFFE01007657.1:0-40358 GCA_008921705.1 Burhinus oedicnemus
TCTCCTCTCCTCTCCTCTCCTCTCCTCTCCTCTCCTCTCCTCCCAATATATTGCTCACAAAATAAAATGCCAAAGATCTAAGTGAGAAAGCACATAAAAATGACCAGTGACAGAGCCAAGAACTCTATTAAATTTCTAAACCCAAGAATAGTATAATAGTAAATATCACATTCTTACCCTATGTACTTCATCTAGGTAGCTGTGCTTGTCAGACAAGACAGCTAATAATGCATATATAACCATTTCTTTTTGTGCTTTTTATGTTCTGTACTGTTTGGTCAGCTGAAAGCTTCTGCTATGGGATCCTAACATTAGGTTTTTCTTTTTTGTTCAAATTGTAGTTTTGGATAGCCATCAGTGTGGTAGCCCTAAAGGGGATTCAGACTTTCTCAGCCACTATGCCAACAAACACTGTTTATTTGGTACCTTTCAAAAAGACCCCTTCATGAGTTCTCACATATTAAGTCTAGATAGGGCATATAAAGTTGTCTGAAAACACAGCAAAGGGGTCTTTTCAAGAAGACTTCAATCCCTCCCTCTTCTCCTTCCTCTGCAAAAATCTACCACAAAACTATTTTATGAAGTTGACAGTTTTATCAACTTCCTTTGTAAGCATTCTCATGGTATTAAAATAATCTCAGACACTACTACAGTCTGTCAACCACTGTATTTTGTGGAATGTAATATTGAAAGTTGCCATGGGAAGTATTTGGTTTGTTAGACTGCTACCTGCTGCATGCTTATCCACCAAAAAGATTGGACTGAAGTAAGATCAGGAAAAAATTTTTCTTGTTTTCGTGTAATTGGGCAAAGAAGGCAAAAACACAAGTCTAATTCTTGTGTATAAATCAAACAGTGTAAATTTTAAAAGTGAAATATCTAAATGGACAAATTGCTATAAACAGGGTTTATTCAAAGTGGCTTTCTGCTCAGTGAAAATCAAAGCTTAGAGAGCAGAGAAGTGAGGACGTCACAGTATTTTTAAACCAAACATAAATTACATATCTGAGGGCCTGTCGTGAGGAGTGCAACAGTGAGAGGTGATACATGGGGGGAATAGAAGTGAGAGGTATATTAATGTGGCAATTAAGTGCTCAGCAGATGAAATGGCTGGTGAGAACGAGACTGGATGGATCATGGCTAGCCAAAGCGAGTTCAAGGGCTCTGGCTAACTGAAATCATAATTTAGTGTGAGATTTTGGTTAGTGTAAGTACATAAAAATGAGTTGTATGATCCTTAGTTATGTTCTCCACTTTTTTTCTTTTTCATCTACCTGCTTTTCAAGTAGCAATATATGTCAAGCAAATGTTTACTTACACACGATGTTTTTTAAATCTCCCTGATCTTCTAAATCTTATTTAGACCTGGAATGAGGGACAAGGTGTTTGCTTGTTTTGTTGTCATATGTATGATTTTTTCATTCTAAACCACATTCTCTGGACCTTGGAATCTTTACGGAAGTCAATAAACACAAGGGGATGGAACAGTTACCAAATATTCACATCCACACCATAGTCATCTACATTTGAGCTAGACTTTCATAGCATCAATGGACAGTTCATTTCATCACAAAACAAATGTGTAAAAACATACAGCGAATTGTTTTGAGTAATGGAAAATCGCCCTCTATATTTGTACAAACAGCAGCACCAAAGCTACTGAAAATTTCATGAGATACTGAACAAGGGTCTGAGCGCTCATTAACTCCTTCTGAATTGTCTTTTATAGCCTTGATTAAACTACAGATGTGATGACCTGAAGAAGGAACAGATTCAGAAACATTTACTTATACATACAGACCCACTGGCTTCAACTCCTTTGCTCATTAACTTTAGCCATGGCTTAAAACGTTCCCTTTGCTTGGGTCTTCACCATGCAATTGTGCCCTATGTAGAAATACTTGAATTAACACCATCTGAACATGGTAGATTCACTAGTTGTCACTGAACTTCACATAAGAATACTAGGTCAGTCTTAACTAGCATGGTTGTAGCATGATTATGTTCCCTGCTTAAAAGCCTTGCTGTGCAGGTTTTCTATCAGTGTTTGTTTGTTCGGGTAGCCTGCTACATTAGCAAGGTAATAATACTTTCAGTCCTGAAGCAAGATTGATTACTGCTGGCTCTTGTTTTCTGCCCTATGTTCTACATACCTGTAATAAGATTCATATCTTGACTAATGAGCAACCTTCTAAAAACTATGGTATTATCTGAGTATAATCAATTCCTCAGTGTGAATAATGAAGACTCAGACTCTAGAGGATTCATATCATGTCAAGTCTTCACCCTTCATCTATCTTAGACTATTATTACATTCTGAACAACACACAGAATAAAACAACAATGACCAGCAGAGGTACATATTCCTATGTGAGGTATAACTTTGTTTTTGTTTTTCAGTCACACAGTGACTGATTTCTCAAGAAGTCCTTAATGAAATGCAGACTATTTTGTGGCTTTTGTTTTTTTGGGTTGTTTTTTTTTAATTCTTTTTCTTGCTTACCGCTTAAAAAAACTTCAATCAGGAGAATCCAGGTGGTAATCAAGCTGGTATGAAATCATTTTCGTGGAATAATTTCAATAGATGTTACATGGTAATTACCACTCTAACATTAACATTAACAGCAGGGATAATTGACTGAAGTCACTGGCCCGAGTCCAAGATGACCCTGTCTATTTCCTACCTGAACAAGCAGATTTGTACTTTTCTGGCTTTACGTTCATGCACATTTGTTGCAGTGAGAAATTTAAAAAAAAAAAACCAAAAAAACTAAAACCCTGTTTTTAAGATCAAGTCAGAGATGGCATGAATGGTTTACAACTGCTAACCTGCTTACAGAAACACAATGTTAGCAAAATATTAATTTCCTAAGTTTCACACAGCTTTGGAGAGACAAATTAAGATATTTTAATGAAAATCTTAAACTGGGCCTTGACTCAGAAAAGAAAGAAAATGTAAGACATCTTTGCACTACTCTAGTCCTGCTGCAGAACGAACACTGATCTTCTTTATACATAGGAATAGGGGTTTTTTTTCAAACTTCAGTGACCTTTCTAGCATACATCAGCTGTGAGCTACAACTGCACAAGTTCATTTCTTTTCCCTGGCCACATACCTAACTCTCAGAAGGGGATTGCTTTAGCAAATATTTAGAGCACTGGGTAGCACCAATATTTTGCCTTCTTTGTCAGGTTTCAACCTACAAGCACTTTTCGTAAAGCATAAGGACGTGTTTGCATCCCTAGGGTTTTATGAAAGTTCCTTAAAATCAGAGGCTACTTACGTAAAGGTTTGTAATGATACCTGAGGAGTGCAGAAAATGTGCATTAGGTGGTTGGGGTCTTTTGTATTAAGTTGAATTAGAAGAAAATTTGTTGTTGGTAAAGACAAGAAGTTTGATTTTTATTTTTTTTTTGATATCCCAAAAGAAGAATGCCTTTTTAGTCTCTTTCATTTCAGAGATTATGTATTGGAAAAGTGTTTGCTTACGGATGCGTCTCCTTGACAAATTATTTTAGCTGAAATACTGGAATCATCCTTATATACATAAGAACATATCTTCAAGATTTGGTGTCATATTCACTTTTCTCTGAAAATGAACTGGTAGCTGTGGCGTATTAAGGCACAGACTCAGTTCGGCAGTGATACTGAGACTGAGGCAAGTTTATTTGCTACAGTGAGGCTATATATGCCAGAGCTTGTACCCTGTACAGATCCTCCTAGTATTTTTCCACTGTTCAACGTTAAGCAATACACACATCTCGTGTGCAGCTGTTCTTCTGCTACCTGATAATCCAGCGCCAACCGCAGATACCGCTGTCTATTGCTCCCATGGTTTGTTCAGTCCTAAGGCAGTCTGGCTTCATGCCCAAGGTCTTTTTATGCCTTCAAGACTCACTTTATTATAGTCGCTCGACTCACTTCCCACAGGTAGCTGAGAGACTGGGAGAGCTGGAGAACTTACAGGCCAGACACCTGATTTACCTTCTTTCTGAAGACATCATATTTACTTTCTTTCTGAATCATCTATAGGAAATGACTCCTTTTGGGAGGTTATCTACTGCACCTGACACCTTGAAGCAGGGTAGTGCCAATGCTAGATTAGGTTAGACAAAGCTTTGTCTAGCTAAGGCCTGGAAACCTCCAAGGACAGAGATTCCAACGTCTGTCTGGGGAATCTGATTTAGTAGTGTACTGCCTGCCTGGGGAAGGCTTGAGGCCACTGGCCCTTTTTTTACCACCTGCTACTGAAAAACAGAATTTAGTTCTATCATGTTTGCAACTTCTCTTCAAGCAGTAGACTTCCATTAGAACTCTTTCTATCTTCCTCTTCATCAGAACAATCAAGACCAGCTTTCTTCACCTTTTCTTACAGGTCATTTACCCCCAAATCCCTAGACATCTTGGGAGACCTGCACTGGGTCTTCTCCAGCTTCTTACTGTCCTTCTTGAAATAGTTGATTATAGGAGAACAAACCTAGACAAAGCACTGCAATGGTGGTCTCATCAGCAGGCAGTTAACTGGAATGGCAACTCTCTTGGATCTGTTATCTGCACTTGTTGTACTGTATATGTTGATTGCACAGTTGCCCAGTACATTACTTTCAACAAGAGCACACTGTTGTCTCAAAATCAGTTTAGTTGAATTACCATAACTCCAAGACTTTGCCAAGCAAGGCTGCTGCTCAGCTAGTTACATCTAAGTCTGCACTGGTGCATGGGGATATATTGCTTCAGGTATTCACCTTTGCAGTACTTCTTGTTGAACTCTTTGAGGCTTCTGTTGGTCAAACAGTCAACTATCTCATGGTCCTTTAGTGCTGGAGCTTTACCATTCAGTGTGTCAATCACTAACTGCCAATGCAGTATTGGTCAAGGTTTTGTGGAGGGTGTCTTCTGTCCTGTCATCCAGGTTGTTCACAAAGAGAATGAACAATATTGGCTTCAGCATGAAGCCTGGTGTACAGTGCTTGCTCCTGGCCACAAACTGAATGCTGGCTAAGATACTGAGTGGTATCATTTGACCCTGGCAGTCAAGCCAAATTTCAGCTCCTCTAGCAATCTGTTTTTTCAAGCTTCCACATCAGGCTGTTGTGGGAAATGGTCTCAAAAACCTTTCAGAAGTTGAGATACAACTATTGTTGTTTCCTTCTTCCTGTAGTCAGTCATTTAACAGTAGAAAACACTTATATTGGTCAAGGAAGATTGCCCTTGGTAAATTTGAATACCTTCTTGTCTGTCATGTATTTGGAATCTATCCTGGATTTCAAAGGGCATGCTTCATGATCTTTTCAAGGACTGAGGTGAAGATGACCTGCCTTTAATTTTATTGGTCTGCTTCCTTGCCTTTCTTAGAGATGTATGCAACACGAGCCATTTTCTTAGTTATTTATGACCTCTTTCAATAACTATGATTTTTCACAGATGATAACAGCCTTGCAGTTTCATCAGGAGCTCTTTCAACACACACAGGTGAATCGCACTTTACTCAACAAATGTGAATCCACCCAGCTTTCCTAAGTCATCCCAAATCTGTTCTCTTCACACAGGTGAATCGCACTTTACTCAACAAATGTGAATCCACCCAGCTTTCCTAAGTCATCCCAAATCTGTTCTCTCCACTGTTGGCTGTCTCTCTCCTTCCCAAAGTATTTTTTTTTAAACACAAAGATCTGGTATTGATTTTTTTCTGGATATTATAGGCAAGAAAGGTGTTGAGTACTTAAGCCTTTGTCTTAACTTTCACTAGGCTGCTTTCTTCATTCAGCAACAGACCCACATTTTCTCTGAACTTCCATTTGCTATTAGCATGCTTGTAGAACCTCTTTCTTGTTACTCTTTATGTCCCCTGCTAGTTTTACCTTTGTCTTGGTTTTGTCCTTCTAATTTCTATTTTAAGTGTCAAAGCAATGCTTTTATTTCCTTGCTTTGTCACCTCTCCTTGTTTCTACTGTTTATATTCTTTTTTTAAAAACAAACAAACAAACAAACAACAAAATAAAACTCCCCAAAACCTTCCACTCATTAAAACCTCCTTGCTTAAAAAACTCAGTGTTCAACTGAAAATCCTGATCTTCCTGTACAATGAGACTTTTTCTTCCTGACATCTCTGTAAATGTCCTTTAATAATTGGACAGATCTTTTGGATCACCTTCCCCTTCGTGGTTAATTTCCAAGGGATTCTGCCTAGCTGTTCCCTAGAGAAGGGAGTTTGCTTCCCTAAAATCCAAAGTCTTAGCCCTATTGCCTACCTTCTGTCAGATCCTGAATGTAGTCATGTTGTAGTCATTACCACTGAAAATGCTATCTATGATCACATTTACTTCCTCTTTAGGAGCAAAAGTTCAAAACGAGCTTTAATCCTCACTAGCTACTCATTTGTTGATTGAGATAATTATTAGCAATGCAATCTGGAAATTTCCTGAATTGCTTTTACAGTGCTATGCTACCCTGCCTGCAGAAGTCTGAGCAGCTGGACAGTCTGGCATGAGGATGAAAGTCTTTTGCAAGGAGACTTTTGCTGTTTATCTCTAGAAAGCCACATCCATTTAATCCTCTTTCTCACATGGTGCACACCAGAGCCCAAAAATCCTCAGTTTTACTGTTCCCTCAGATCTAGTCTTAGATATTCATCAGATCCATCCCCAGTTTCATAGTGAAGCTCTGTGCAGTGAAGGAGCTCTTTTACAGAAAATTAAATCTCTTTCCTCCTCTTCCTTGCCTATCCTTCCTATGCATTAGTTTAACCATAATTTTACAGGGAGCTTGAGAAACACTTCTGAACTCCCTCTCTTTCTGAAAGGAATTGTGAAAGTCTCCCTCTTACCTTTTTTGTGATGTTTTAATCAATTACTTCAGGGTGTTAGTCCTCACTCCCAGTGAACAGTTAAAACCTTTTGCATTGGATTAGCATGGTTGTACACAAATATGTTGTCCCCACTCTTTATTAGGTATATTCCTTCTCTTCCCAGTGGTAGCCCTTAATCATCAAATGAAGCACAATTACCAAAGAAACCAAACTTTTTTAGTGACATTGGATACACAGTCAGGTGTTAATCTGCCAGCTATGTCTGCGTCTACTCAAGTCTCCTTGATTGGAAGCATTACAGAAAAAACACTCAGGAACTCGTTGCTCTCACCCTTGCCCCCAGAGACCTTTGATCTGCTCAGTTTTTTCCCTGTGTACATCACTGGTTTCCACATAGATGAGCAGAAAGGGATAATAACTGGACCACCGTGATGTGACTGAATGATCCTCAGAAGTTTCTATCTGCAAGTTCATGGATGTGGATTTTGAAAAGTGCCAAAATTTCCTGGAATGACAGATCATGCTGGGTTGCAGGTGCCTCTGTGTCACTCAGAATGAAATCAGCAACCACTAAAATTTCTAAGTTCTTCTTGTCACTGTTTCCCATCCAAAGACCTGAATTACCTATCCAAGAAACTTCTCCAAATGGAATTAATTCTTCCCACTCAATTCTAAGGGACTTGATCAGGTCTCTAGGTTTCCTTTCAACAAGGAAAGTAGTTAGAAATGGAGTGTAGCAAGAAGAAAGGAGAGACTGTGACATGGTCAGACAAGCATAACGATTGGCAAGCTGTTGACATGCGACTGACCCCTTTTACCTACTTTTACTTCTGTTTTCCCATGCCAGCTCCTCCCCAAACCACTTTGTTTCCTCCCTTTTCCTGTCTTCAGTCCTTTTCCCTAAACAATCCATGGTAAGTCTTGGTACAATGCCAAGATGCCATAAGAAGCACACACTCTTGGGATCCAAAATCCCAGGATCCCATAAGAAAGTGCACACTCCATAGGTAGTAACCTCCCTCAGTCTGTAAAGTGATCTGGAGAGCAACCCTCAACTCTCATTCATGTACCTTAATGTCTTTCACAGTTAGACAATGGGCTGATACCTGTGACAGCCTTGGAGGACCTGGGCCAGGGTGCTCAGGTGGCTCCGGTTAGTTTATCAGGTTTCCTTCCTCTGTGTTCCTTTGTGTTTACTGAGCTGAACTTTTAACCACCTAATCTTAGGCAAAAAAAAAAACAACCAGTTCAAATGTGGAGACAACCTTTCTTCTGCTACAAGAAATCATAATTATCCATATTCCAGGAAGTTCTTTGTGTTAGCTATACCCTTCCTCTCACTTGTATAGAGTTTAGGCTCTTATTTATGCAATTTCTTCTTCATCTCCTGTTTGTCATCCCAGGTGCAATGAATGCTGCTCACTTTCTTCTCTAATGCAATGCCAGGTGAAGGAGCTGTATCTGTATCAGAGGATATGTCCTATAAGTGAAATCACCACCATTGTTTTCAGCCTCAGGTAGGGGCACCAGGCATTTGCTATAACATGGACCAGGATGGTGGTATCCAGCATCAGAAAACCATTATTAGTAGTGGCTATCAAAGGACTTGATTTGGCTACACCAAGTCCTGGGGATCATGTCCTTTGGTGCATAGTCACTGCAGGCTTTTTTCTGTGACCAGCACCTGTCTCTGGATCCCTTTTGCTTTATCAGTTCACTGACTGTCGTGTTGACTGTGTTTCTCATGCTTATACATGAAGTTTCCATCAGTCCTGGTCATTGATATCCTCTGGTGCCGGATAAGTAGGAAGCAAGCTGTGAGTTTGCTCTGCAAGATTCTCTGCTTGGCAGGAAATTTCTCACACTGTCTGCTAGTTCCTGGCCTTGGTTCACTTTTCTTGTAATCACTGGTACTGCCACACACTGTTTCCTCCCACGCTGCTAGTCTGAAAACTTCTGATAGTACATGAGAGAAGTAAACATTGCTAAAAAAATCCATAGAAAAGACACATTACCATTTATGATCTCTCCAGTGCAAGTGTTTTAGCTTTGTTTTTGCAGAGTAGGTTTTTCATGTACTCTCTTTGCTATTAGATACAACAAACTCTACATCAAAATTTTCTGCCAGCATACCTACATCAGTGAGGACCATGAAAAAAAAAATCCTACATGTGTATTCAAACACACAAATAACGCTGCTTTGTTGGAGAAATTCTTTGTAGAGGCACAGAAGTTGTAACTGCATTGGTACAGTAAATCCTGCCCAGCACTGAAATATAATTAGGTATGTTTCAAACCTTGCCTAAGATAAATATAACCTACTCCAACTAGCACGCTCCGGAACAATTCCCAGGCATGCTCTGGTATTAAAAAGTACAGGGACCATCCCCACCTGGGCTTTGCATACAGCCATCATAGTGTGAAGACAAAGAAAGTTTATAACCTTAGATGTGGACTGTTCTGTGCCAATGAGCCTCAGCCCAGGAGCATTCCCAAGCAAACTTACTAGAATATCTGTAGCCAAAAAAAAAGAGACTATTCTTGCTGATTTAACTTTAAAGTCTTTTTTTTTTGTTGGTGGTTTTTTTTTTGTTTTGTTTTGTTTTTGTTTTTGGTTTTTTGTTCTCTGTTGACATAGAGCATGCCATCATTGGGTGGGTTTTGCCAAAATAGCTAATCTGGCAAAAGACACTTTTGAGACCTATGAAAAATCCAAATAAGGAACTCTTTAGGATACAGCAGTAACATTTGCAGAGACCCACTTTTATGTTTGAAAACATCATCCTTTCTTTATGTGACAGCAGGGAAATAGTTTTTGATCTGGCAGTTAAAACCACCAGTAGCTATAGAGCAGTAATTAGAAGAACAACAAATAAGAGTTTGTGTTAACTGAGTTGTTTGTTTATAGGAGTATGTCTTAAGAGCGCAATGAGTTCCATGCAACATCTGGCCTTTCTAGCAGATTTGACAATATTTACAATTTAGGATTACTGAGACAAAATAGTTTTTTACTAATAGTATTATATTTCTATTTTATACCTGTTTATGTTTTGAGTCAGACAAACCAATTACTAATTAATTTATTCCATTTAGAAGTTTTCCCTCATCACTTACAAAACCTTCACCAACATGCGGAAAAAAAGACATATCTAAGAAAAAAACCTCATTAAAGATGAGGAAGCTAGGGTTTTAGCATCTGTATTTGGATGTCATAAACTTAATTCCTTTACTGAAATACTGCTTTCAGAATCTGTTGAAATTACTGAAAATGGACAAAATCACTTTTTCCTAGAAATCAGTGGCTACTGTGAGACAGGAGACTTCCATTTATCATTTTAACCATTGCTTTTATGAAAAGAGCAAAACAGCAAAATAATTCTAGAATACGCAGTTGAATTTCAGAATTCCATCTTAACAATAAGTTTAAATTATTTCAAATGATCATGTTAAATGTGCATTTCATGCAAATGAAGAAACCAAAGCAATCATTAACTGAGGATGATTTGACCCTAAATTCTACACTCAAAACTGACAGGTTTTGTAAGATTTTATAAGTGTGTGGAGATCCTATAGTTGTTAAAAAAAAGTATCTTTATTAGAAGTATGATATAGAGATTCTGTAGTTGCAGCTAAAATACGATTTGCAAACAATCTAACTCCCTGCTACTTCCTCCCAAGTTTTCATTTCTGCACGTTCCTCTTGCAAATTTTTTGCCTCTTGCTGTGAAACAATCTATCAAACTACATACAGAGTCCTTGTTCCAGCTAACCTAAAATCAGTCTATTTAGTCTGAATATAACATAATGGAATATTTCACTTATTCACAATAAATTTTAATACTACTTTCTTTCTGTCCAGTAGAGAGAAAAACATCTGTGATCAGAAGACATCTTTTCTTTTCAGTTCTTGCTCCACTGCAAAGCTAATTATGTGGGGAGAAAGAAAAGTCATTACAAATACAAGAGGGTTACATAAAAACAATAGAACATGTCAAACAATACATTAGGAACTGCAGTGGGTATATCTTTCGAAATAAATAGAATGGAACAAAAGATGTTATTGCAAAAATGCTGGAAATCTCAAAAAGATGGGCAACAGGAGAGAAAGCAAATCCAAGCAAAAATAATTAAAAAAATACTTAAGAGTGCAAAACAATTTAATATCCATTTTGAGAAAAATAAATCACTGAGCAAGAATGGGAACGCGGGATACTGGTAGGGATTGCGGGATACTGGTAATGAAAGATAATATATTCTAAGGAATTTTTGAGGCATAAGACCTGTCACTAATAAAACAACTCAAAAGTTGTTGAAAACAAAAATAGCTCATGTGAAGACCCTATTTTGGGCACCATTCTGCTAGCAGAGAAACATTCTGCTTAGCAAAAAATTGACAGCATAATTCCTAGTATATATAAATAATGAATTACAGAATTCCATTCAAAGCCAGTCTATACTACACGTATCACACTAAATTAGCCATAAAAATTGGAGAATTTATAGTGAACATTGCTTAATGTATTTTTTCAAAGAAACATTACTATTACTATGTTATCTGATATTGCTCCTTGTTGTAATACTGATTAAAAGGAATCTGAAAATGGGTCATAAGTTTCAGTTTGTATTTATTGTTGTAGAAGAGTGTAAATTTAAGATATTAGCTTATGTCAAACAAGACTTACATCTATACTAACTATATTTTTCTTCTTTTAGAAAATGCAAAAAATGTTACATATTTCAGTGGAATCGTTAGGTGAAAAATTTTGTCTGAACCATAATATTTTTCCCACCCCCCAGCCAGGAGTACAGCAGTTGGAGGCACCAGGGGAAGCCCCAGCCCTGGGCATCAGGCACCTCCCTGGGACGAGGATGGGCTGAGGCCAGACTGGGACATGGGGGTGCAGATGGGCCTGGTGTGGCAGGACTCATGTGTGGGCAGGGCAGGGCTGTGGGAAGCTGGAGACTGGCCCTACTGCAGCATCGCTGGGGCAGGGACTGACAGCCCAGGGGATCTGACATGGGGTCTTGGGCTGTGGGCAAGGTAGGAGGAGGTGCTGGGGGAGCTGAGCAGGGACATTAACGTCCTGACAGTTTTCTCAGCCAGCTTCTTTAATTGCTTTATTTCTGGAAAGAGTTTGTTGTTATTGATACATATGTCTGTTGTCCACTATGTCCCTCAGCTGTTTTTTTCCCTTTAAAACTGCTGGCATGCTGGTTCCTTGAGTTATGTGGGTCTGGCTGACTGCTGTGCTAACTGCAGCATTTTGCCCTTGCTTCCACCAAATCCTGTCCTGCTGGTTTCAGACCATTGCTCTGACTGCTCAGGACCTCTCTGAATCCAGTCTTTTTTCTCTGAAATTGAGCTTTACTTATTTTAATCCTTGAATTTTCTTCACTGGTGATGGGACCAGTCTTTTTTCAGTGGTGCCCAGTGACAGGACAAGAGGTAATGGGCACAAAATTGAACATAGGAAGCTCCATCTAAACATGAGGAGGAACTTCTTTCCTTTGAGGATGGCAGAGCACTGGAATGAGCTGCCCAGAGAGGTGGTGGAGTCTCCGATTCTGCAGACATTCAGAACCTGCCTGGACATCATCCTGCGCAACCTGCTGTAGGTGACCCTGCTCTGGCAGGGGGGTTGGACTAGATGATCTCCAGAGGTCCCTTCTAACCCCGGTGGTTCTGTGATTCTGTGTGATTGATAACAGTATTTAGCTTTCTGTGGGGGTTTTGGTTTTTTTTTTTCATACTTAGAGAGCAATACCTTCCTTGTGTGTACTTCCACTGCTGCATTACAGATTTTGGTTCTTGTTGCAGTGTAGTCCCTGAAGCAGACTAACATGACAGACACTATGTCCTTACAACCTTTTGTTGATAGCTGAGTACAGAGAGGTTTTGTCAAGATCAGCATCTTAGACAGCAATGATCTATTCCACTATGAACAAAAGAAGGTTCCTCTCCTGAAGATCTTATGCTTCCTGAGTATTCAAATTTTTATTTCAGTTGTGACGGTTTCTAATGTGTCTATAGAGGAAAGATGAGACGCTACAGAAGTCGGTGTTCTTAAGTTCTAAAGACCAGATCTCATTAGCAAGAAAAATATCAGACTTTACTAATATCTAACAAGCACAAGTGCAATTATCTCAAATACATACAGATGCACAAATATTGTACACTTTTCATTTGGGGGAACAAAGCAGGGCTAGTTTGAGACTAGCCACACAAATTTTAAAATTTTTTGCTATTTATGAGATGAAAGTTATTTTTGAAACAAACTTCTTATCTCATTATAAGCCATTAGAACGCCACAGCCCATAAAGCAAGATGGACTTCTTCCTGACTTGGATTTTTACACATTCACAAAAATAGACACATTTTTGCTGTCCATTCTCAGCATTTTATAGCCATTTCTATGTACTCAAGTCCCGTAAAGGAAAAAGCAAAACTATTTGCTGATTCAGTTCTAATCAAGTCTATTAGCTGACATCTTATCACTATAAAATGTTATCCAAAGTAATCATTTACTTTGCTGAATGTTCAAATAAATTTTGACTCAGTCTACAGAACTACTGTTCTCTTCTGTGGGAGGAAGAAATATGGAACATGCTGACACTTTAGGAAAAAATTAAAATCCTTTAACCCTTTTATCCCAGAATTTGATAGTCTTACTCTGCAGTGAGGGAAGCAGCAGTGAGAGAAGCAGCAGTGAGAGATTAATTTTATAAAGCTATGTGCTCTTCTTTGCCATGAAATGAGAACAGAAAGTTACATTTCTCTAAGTTCCTTGTGACCTCTCCAGTTTTTTTTGGCTAGGATTTTTTTCCTTGTGTAAACAAAATCAAATACCTCAGACAAAATCCCTTCAGGGTAAACTGCTTTCAGGCAAACACCTTTGACTGTCTACTGGCCAACCGATAGCAAAACCTCTACAGAAGTCATACTGCCAAAATTCCAAATGTGCAGCATCTACGTAAACCATGCAGAGCTTGGGAAGTTATGTAGTTTATAACTGACTAAATCAACAGTAATTTATAAGCTGTGTGTATTTGTGATTCAGAAGAACATGCTGGGTGGTAACTAATGAAGAAGAGATGGGGTAGGCAGCCCTGCTGAACGCATCTCAAAACTTCTTTGTTATCTTTTTCCATCTTTATGTTTCTAATTTCTTTTCCTGGTATTTCTACCCCATATTGCAAATTATTTTGAGGACTTATTTTAAAGTGTTGTCCTGTTTATAAACTTTATAACCAGTGAATTACAATTTCTTATGAATCCCGACGCGGTCAAGCGGTGGGCAATGTTATCTCTGTGTAAAGGCTCTCCATTACTCCTCCTTTCACTAATATTCTAAGATACATTTTCCATATTAGAAACAAACAACCAAGCAAACAAACAACAACAAACCCATAAAATAAACTTTCAGATTATATTCTGCAGACACATACATAAACAAGTGCAGTGCTAGTAATAAGCTAGAGTTACCATACTAACTTGGCAAAGCTCTGAAGAGGAGACTTTTCACCCTTTGTCCGAACATGTCTTAGTTTTTCTGGAGCTTTAATTTGCCTTATTTAGCTGTAACAACAACAACAAAACCAACATATCAAACAGGTGGTTATTGTCTAATTTGCTGTATTTTTGCTTAGGTTTGTATAATTGGGTGATATAACTCTAATTTTAAAATAAGCAGTAGTAACAAGTTGCTATCCCCAAGGCTATAAACAGGTCACCAATGGCGAATTATTCGTGGCTAAAAACATGCAGAATTGATAACTGGAAGAAAACCAGTTTAAGGGCAAAGAGAACATGAAACAACTGTCTAACATATTCAAAACGCACCATCCACAAGGAATTTAGATGTAGAAAGGAGTAGCAGTTCAATAAAATATGTTAGAAAATGTATAAAAATAGCTGCAAGTGAGTTCTGAAGTAAGGAGGAGGAAATGATTAATCTCATCCCGGAATATGAGAGGAGGAAGCAACATCAACACAACACTCTCAAGCTCTTCACTTGAGGCTGACTGTTGAGTCTTTCATCATACTGTCCTCCTGTCTGTCCTCTCCCCACTTTGACTTTAGAAAGACCTTAGAGCCTCCCTTAGAGGCCTAGAGGTGCAGGGGATGGGTGAGCACAATATCATGGAAAATGTGGTAGATACCAGGATTTTTTTTTTTATAATTTTAACTGTATCATTAACAAAGTTTTTATTAATAAGATAATATTGACTCTTGGTGGTAGTACCTTTGTATCTGGATTACTAACTTTGGATTTAAAGTAAACCAATAGTAAACTCTTGGCTTTCTATGTAAAGTGTATTCTCCCTTTTGGCCATAAACACCTTCTGAGTATAAAACCACACAGGCAGTATATGATATAAGTGAAATTTTCAGAAAACTTTTTGAGCCTGTACTAAATCATGCATTACCTTATACTTGGTAAGTCTGTCAAGAAAGGACTAGGGGTCTTCATCTTTATAAATCCTATTCATTTAAATTTCATCAATTAGTTTTCCTCTTAAAAGCCCAGGGAGAACTAATTGTGAAGTTCTTTTTAACTATTTGTTGTGGTTTAACCCCAGCCAACTGCTAGGACTATGCAGCTGCCCAGAAGAGTAGGGAGAGGAGGGAGAAAAGGAAGTGAAAGGAAAGGGAAAAAAACTTGTGGGTTGAGATAAAGACAGTTTAATAGAACAATAACAGAAAAAGGAAAATAACAATATTAATAATAGTAATGGTAAAATAACATACAAGATAAAGTAATACAACACAAGTCACTCTCACCAGCCAGTGAGCTGGTTGCCCTGCTCCTCCTAAGCAGTGATCGTGGATTCCCACACCCCAGCCAATCCTCATTTACATACTGAGCATGACGTCTGTGGTACGGAATATTCCATTGGCCATTCTATTGTTCTGTCTATGCTCCTTCTCAGTTTCTATGGGAAGCTGAAAAAAGTCCTTGACTAGTATAAACATCACTTAGCAACAACTAAAACAATATGTATTATTGACACTCCTTTCACACCAAATCTGAAAACACAGCAACCACTAGAAAGAAAATTAACTCTATCTCAGCTGAAACCAGGACAACGTTTTTTCACTGAAATGAAAAGTGGTCAAGAAAAAGATTTGTTTTCAACAAGGTTTCATTACCTGTAAATCTGGGTTTATAAATTACAGGTAATAGCAACATGGATTACATTTATGTATGTAAAAAAAAAAAGGAAGGAAAGGAGAGATGGAGGAGGGAGGATGGGGGGAAGGATTAATGGTTTGTTACATTTACAAAGTCAAATACCCAAGTTAGAAAATTCTGCTGTTAAGACTTTCTGCACAACCACAACTCTCTTCTCTCTTATATGTACAGTTATTAGGAATATAATCACGTGGAGAGTTTTTCTTCCCCTACAGGATCTTACTTTATACATTCCACAGAATACTGAACAAAGCCAGAAGAATCTTGAAGAGATAAGCTAAGCAAGACAATTTCTACAAACAGATTAAAAATTTCAACACCTTGTGGAATGTCATACACATCTAGGTACCTAATAAGATTTGGAGTTCTGAGCAGAAAGTCTGGCTTCCTTATGTAGTCAGAACACCTAAATATTCAAAAGGTAATCTAAAAAATCTAACACTGTGTAACAAGCACCAAAAATTAGCCTAAGAGCAAATATGTTGGAGAAAAATGTACCTTGAGCTCCACTTCACCCAGTCACCTTACTCTATATTGCAGATGGAATTCCATCTAACTGGGAATCACATCTTTGATATCTATTCTGGAGTTTGATATGTAGGTTAATTGTCTCTCCCAGTCCCAGCTGGAGGCAGAATGGTAATAGTGATGTCTGTAGACTTTATTTTAAAACTTATTGGTGAGATCTGGCATTTCAAATATTATTGCACAATGAGAGGGGTAGAGCACTTATGAGAAAGGTTGTAGAAGGGGCTGAAGTGGTCACCTCACAAAGCCTTCCAGGACTAGCCACATAAAGAATGACACTGGAGCAGATCTTTAGACCAAAAACATTGGGGAAAACTATTGTCTTTAGACATTAATGCCCACAGGATAAACAGTAGATTCAATGGCCTGACTTTTAAAATGGATTGACAAGAGTAGGCAGGACACTTACATAAAACTCTCTGTACACGTGAGCCCGAAGTAATTGATAGTATTCATTCATCTACACTCATGTCTCCTTCATCACATGTGGTAGAGCAAAATATAGCATCATGTAGCTTTTTACAGCATTTGTAGCAGCTCATAATTTTTCACATGTAACAGATATTTCCGACTGCTGTGTATAAAGCTGAAGCAGGAAACATATACAAGAAGTATTTTAGTAGTTATGGCAACTACTGTTAGAAAACAAGGGTAGGATAAAGTGCACGTGTTGTATCATAACAGATTTCTATTGTTTCCTAATCTTAGACAAATTGAGTTGTTGTCTAGTTGAATACCAATTTAATGTTTTGCTTCTATTTTTATTAAATGGAGTTGATATATAGTATCATTTTGTTTACTAAAAATAAATCTTGGCTTTAGTGGGGAGTAGCAAGGAAATCTTGCTGCCATATTAATATACTTACAGGTATTTCCTTGGAGCATCAGAATTACCATTTTAAGATATCAGAGGAAGAAACCCTTCAGTTCTATACATTGTCAACATGAATATTTAAGAAACATAGGCATCAACTCATCAGAATCATAACATGCTTGATTAAGAGGTCAGATCATCTAGTCAAAGCACTCACAAGGAAGGTTAAATATAACTGAACGATCCTACTTGTCTGTATTGAATCTGTCCTTTAAAAAAATCCAGGAAAGAAATTATTCTTAATATTTTTATATTTATCATTAGGAGTAAGTCAAGCAGAAATTAAAAATATTAAAAAGTCACTGGATCCCACACTGTGCGGAGAATCCTGATTAACCCAGAGAGTTTGATCTGTGCATTTTTCTGCTATTACCATATTCTGTCAGAAAAGATATTAAAGGTTCTAATTTTCTGTATTTCATCAAAGGAGGCTTGCAGAAAAACCATTAGTAGTATTTACATTTATTCCTAAGTCTCTAATAGTCTTACTGCTCTATGACAAAGTCATATTAGACAGGATTAATCTGAGCAGCTGTAGATTTATCCTAAAACAGATGTCTAACATAGGTCAGATGAATCATATCTCTAAGTGATTAACTGTCTCCAGTATAAAGGAAGCTTAGGATAACGACCTTGTATGTAGAAGTCTACGTAGTAAATGTCTAGAGTTAGGTGAAAGAAATCCTGTCGTGTGGCTTCAAAATATGTGGATCGAGCACTTGAGTACTGGTTTGATAACTAGACTAAAAAGATAATTGATTGTGCAGCCAGTAGTGGGGTGTATGGAAACATGCAAAATTTATTGACCTCGTCTGAAGTAGACACTACTGGCATTACATTATATTATTTTTTTCAGTGATCACTGACAACTTCTTTTAGTGATGGCAGCCTTTTCAGCAATCAGTGAATTAGTAATTCCCATGGGGAGACATAACTATGAGTAGGCTAATTTTCAGTCTGCAGAGACTATGTATGCATGTTTTTTTTCCGCCTGCGTAGCCATTTGACAGATTGTGAAATGGGAGCTAAGTACTGATGAAGCTGAGAATGCTTGTCCATGAGAAAATGTGTAAATGGCAGTAGGAATATGAGAAAATTGAAAATAAACTTATCATCACTGAGAAACAAAAATACTTGAAATAAACTATTCTTTACACTACAGTTGCACATATATTACAAGTAAATCTAGAGTAAAACTTAAAATGCTACACTGATCCTAGTGGTAGCAAGAGTTTTTCAGGTCTGAATGAGAAATCTTGATGTTCTAACTTAATGAACAGAAGGTAGGATTCAGCTTTCAGCTAACATGCAGTGTAAATATAACTCTTCTACTTAATAAAAATTAAAATGCTATTTGTTTTCATTGACACAATGAACTTCCTCACTTTAACATAATCCTGGTCAGATATCTAATAAACAATATATAAGTTTTTATTTTTCCTTAAGGCCAGGAGTGGAAACTGTTTGTAAAGCCCTACCTTTTCCTTTTTTCTAATATTGGAATGATTCTGGTGAAAAAAGTCTGTATGTGTAGAGCAATTAAATATATAACATATATTGGCACCTTCCCAGGTGAACTCAGTCACCGTAGCAAAATTATATGTTATATTCAAATTTATTCCAATAATAATTTTATAAATATATTAATAGAAGTATTAACTTTTTTCCTCTGTTTGCGGCATTTTGCGAAACACCATAGGCATGCCTTGTCAGACAGATTGGTCTTTGAGGGAAAGTAACAGCAGGGATCTTGAGTCGGGAGCCTTTCAGAGCAGTGCAGCAATGTAAGGTTCAGTAGCATCTGGTAAGCTGCTAGTGATTCCTGGGCTCAAGTGTCAGGGTCAGCCTGTAGACTGCAGCAAAAGAGTTTCCGATGCATGTAAGTCTTTACATAACCTCTGTCCTGAAAAGGTTTACAACTTGAAATCAAAAAGCTGGTATGGGCCTGAAATCTGAAAAGTATCTGTTGGAGCCATGGTGGATGTTGTTTTGGAAGTGAACTGTTGAACTTGCTGGCCTTTAGCAAGGCGGCCATTCATTACTGATGAAGTAGGATGCTGCTGACCCACTCTGTCAAAGCTGTCAAAGTAAAGTTAAAACTGAAGATTGGTATTTCCTAGGGCTGAATCGGTGTGAAGGATGTGAGGCATCTTATACTTTGTCGATCCTGGATCTTAGTGGGAGCATGAAAAAGAATATTTGCCTGAGGGGAGATGCCAGGGATGATAGGCTCTCAGGCTTCTGTGATGAGTAATGGAGGAGCAAATTCTATGCTGGTTGAAGTTCTTGGACTTTAAAATGGCATTGTTTTCAGTAGCAGTGATGTTTTCTTTGTACCAGGTGCTAAAACATGAGAAAGATGGAGATTGCTTTGCATATTTTTATCCTGCATTGTCACATTCAGCAGGGTGTGGTGAGCACTGAAACAGGAAAGATTGCAAGATGTATTGAAATAAATCTTGGGGGAAAATGAGTGAGCTGGATTAAACAGTAACACTGTATCAACACTAAGCGTGGCAACATGATCTTCATGCACATCACAGATGCCTGTTCTCCACATCTTCTAGCTTACCTTCTCACCTGGATTTCTTTGCAAAGGGTGTGTTCCTGGTAGATGTCCCACCACATGCCAGTCTATATGATGTGGAACAGCCCCATACAGGTGCAGCATCTTCTACTGTTTAGAGCAAGCTCTCTAAATATGCCAATATATACCTTAAATGCATCCAACTGCACAAATTAGAAAGGCACAGCATGAAAAGTTACATCATTGATGTTTTCTTTGGATTTAAAAATGGGAGGCACAGAGAGAAGATTTGCCTTATCTATCCTCTGTCATCCTCCTCACACAAATTTACTCCCAAGTGAGGTCTGCTTCAATAAAAGTAAGTTACCAGTATATTTTTCCCTTGGGGAGCTTTTGAAGAGTAAGAAACTTTGCACAAAATACTGTTCATCAAATGTTCGGAACTATTTCTCTTTTGGTTAAGTGTCCACTGAAGCTCCTAGTAAAGTAAAAGGGAATAACCATACAACTTGTGGTGTATTAACAGAAAAATGAGCTGCTAAACTTATTCACACTGTGTATAGACACAAACACCCTTGTGAGTTGCAAACTATAGCTTTTGACCCTAGTTTAGTTGATGTGGTGTGTGTATAACTTGTACAAATAGACAGTCAGGTGATACTTTTAGTCTGGAGAAGGGAAGACTGAGGGGGAAGTCCCATCAATGCCTATAAATACTTAAAGGGAGGGTGCCAGGAGGATGAGACCAGTCTTTTTTCAGTGGTGCCCAGTGATAGGACAAGAGGCAATGGGCACAAAATTGAATATAGGAAGTTCCATCTAAACATGAGGAGGAACTTCTTTCCTTTGAGGATGGCAGAGCACTGGAACAGGCTGCCCAGAGAGGTGGTGGAGTCTCCGACTCTGGAGACATTCCAAACCCTCCTGGACGCCATCCTGTGCAACCTGCTGTAGGTGTCCCTGCTCTGGCAGGGGGGTTGGACTAGATGATCTCCAGAGGTCCCTTCCAACCCTGGTGATTCTGTGATACACCTTACTTCTGCCGAGGTAACGTGCCATGTCCTCAGTTTGCATTAGAATTAGAATGAAAAGAGCCTTACAAAAAGGTTTTATAAACCCTGTATGCCCATTTAATGTACTTGTCAAAGGAGGAAACTATCTGGCTGCAGCATTATTCCAAATCTTGGCAACTGTAAGTCCACTGATACTTTTACGGCTATACATGCATAAAAGAGATGATGCAGTTTTAGAATAATCTACTGTAAAACATCAAGAAAACTAGTCTGGAATAATGTTTACAATCTCAAACGTGGTTTCTGCATTTCATATGTGATCATCCCTCACTCTGCATAGCACTTTAAAATAGAAGGTTTCAGTAGTTTGGTTTTGGCCTTGACGTTCGGCCTAGCAAAAAGAGAGTCCAGTTAGAGATTTTTCTGATTGTGATTTAAAGATTTTAACAGGTTTCAGGACAGACTGGGAAATAATAAATACTTCTTTCATAAGCAGACAGAAAATAATTTCTTGGTAATTTTAGAACATATTTTACTGGCTGTTCAGTATTGCTGTCCAGGAATAATAGCCTTCAACTGCTCATCTACATTTCTGATTATTAAATTTTAAAGAGTCTGACAGTCTGAGACATAAAGAATTAACATAATTCTATATCACATCTGTAAAAGACTGAGATTTTTCTTCCTCTGTTGTATTCAGCCAAATTAGAAACACAAGGTTTATTTCTAGTGGGGAACTATGCAGCTCACTCTAAGATTTTGTGTTATGTTATACCAAGTACATCTGAGTGTGAAGAAATGCTGTTTCTTTTTGCCATTACACTACTTTTCAAAAAGAGCGTTCTTTCCAGCCATGCATGTAAAAGCAGTTACGAATCTGTGCCATTATCTTCAGAGATTAATGAAATAATTATTATCTTATTATTAAATGAGGTACTTCATGCTTCCCACACCCTTTCAAACACAGCATAACCTGCACTGAGAAATCTCTATTATGAAACCATTATTTGACAGATAAGTCTGGCTGGTTAACAAAAACACTTGAGCTTCTCCTTTTCAGATAAGATCTTTGAAAAGAAGGTGCAGGAGCCAACTCCAGTAACACAACACTACTGCATAAATTATAGAATCTTTTCAATTTAAAGTATAAAGCCAAACTGTGATGCTGAGATGACAAAGACTATTTTCATGCACATCTCTCACATTAATAATGAAGCACCTATGCACAGTAATCAATCATACATAATTTTAAGATTGCTAATTCACCTCACAGATTTTACATATGTGAGCTGTCACTCACTGTTCAAGACATTTGCACACCCTTCCTCCATAAGGAATAGTATTTGTGCATACTGTATGGTAAATCATGTCAGTACATTATAGTAAATAATTAAACATCCAAACAGAAAAGGAGCTAACATGTCTATACAAACCATTAGCAAAAGTCAATTACTTTTTATACAAATGTGGAGGTGATGTGATTTCAGGAGAGGCAGACAGATTGGGGAACATTCCATTTCTTAGAAGGTACTTCAGAAATCTCTTCTATACTTTTCTACTTGTATCTGCACAAAGGGACTGTAAAAATAACATAAAATGTTATTACATTGGATTGATATTTCACTCATATTTGCACCCATTTATTGCTGAGAAGATAACAGAAACACAATCCTTATCTTGTTTGCACACAGTGGATTTGATAAGTTACTCACAAGTGGCTTTGGGTAGAAGTTGAGCTGGTCTCTGAGCACACTGCATCTATCTTAATTTTACCTGTCAGTTATGTATCATATCCAGCGGATTCATGGAATTATATAGATTTTTAGAAAAGTAAGCTAAGAACATGTGGCTTACATCATCATTGTGCAGTTAATTGCTCCTGTGCCCTAATACTTGTCTATCCTCTTGAATTATCTCTATCACTTTTTTTTTTCCTGCCATTGTGGGTTCTGACTCCCCTGACTTCTTAGGTCTGTAAGGTTTAAAGAAGCAACTGTAGAAAGATCATACCATGAAACTTTTTGTAATGAATTACAGCTAGAGTTAATCCCCATTTGTAAGCTTGACAGACTAACCGTTAATAACCCCATGGGACAGTACTCACAAAAGTGATCAGAAGGAAAGTTCTAGCACACAGGAAACAGATCTCTTATGTTCACTTCCAATGTTAAGTCACATAGGTTGATATTTTAATACTGTTTCAGAGTACCATTGGTTGAGATCTGCAATCTGAAACATTTTAAAGAGGTATCCATATCATCTGTTTTATCATATTAGCTATCCAGCTTTGGTTATAGTAAATTTAGAAGCTTCTTTGCAATGAAGGGGACCAGGTCATTAAGGAAGTCAGATGCCTGATCTTAGAAGAGCTTTCTAGATTTCTCCCCTTTAAGGAAGGCATTTCTTTGGTCTGATTATTGAATTAATATTTCCAGTTTTCATTGAGAAGTGCAGAACATGCAAATACTCAGGCAAATAAGAGTCAAGTGTGCTAAGCCAAACATCAAAATGTCAGGGTAAAAAAATCTGAGACCTTTTTCTTCAAATCTAGGATCTAGTACTCTGTGATTATCCAACCTGTATAAAATAGACTGCATGTTTTTGCCGCTGCCAAGATTCCCATGCTAATACCATTATGTAAGTGCAACGTGTAATTGTAGAAATAAATGAAAGAGAGAGAAATAGAAAAAGTAGTTAGATGTTAAACAGTAATAGTGAGAAATACATATACATTTCATTAAAAGGTAATTACATTTAAAGGAGAGAACTTCAGAATGATATTTAATTAGTTCTGCAATAGAAATAATTATCATGAAAAAACATGTGTAGGAACAATAAGAATGAATCTTTTCCCAAATCTATTTAATTACACATAAAAAAATGAAATGCAAAATATAATTGATACAAATGATATAAAGCTGGTTCCTTTTTTTTTTTTTTAATAATTCACATTTAGAAAAAGTCGGCTGTAATAATGGGAGTAGAAGTACTAATACAATCTGCAATCTGAACAGGACCTTAGCTGAGAAGCCCTCTAAGAGTAAATGTAAGTACTAAGACGTGTAAAAAAAAACCCCAAAGTTACCCTTCACATTTTAAAACACAAATATAAATAAATTCCTAAAATGGACTGACATAGTGATAAATGCATGTGGTTGGATAATGATTTCTAACTTTATGAGTTTCATCTATTCTGTCTAGCACAGAAAACAGAATGGGGGTTGCAAAGCACTGAAAGACTCCTCTTCCCTTTCCACTAAGTAGCCCTGAACATTATTTTTAGCTCCTCTGTGTGTTATACACTTACCTATCCAAATAATTTGTGTACTTCTGTCAGCATGGAATACAAGTTATAATTGTGATGTAAGGATGAAATTAAAGTTTTCCCTACAGCTATAACTGTTGTTTGGCTGGGTGTGAGGGGTGTTCCTGCAGGGACCCACAGTGCTCTTAGTCATCAGTTGCCTGTGTTGTCTAGAAACTCCCCAGCTAGTCTCTGCACAGAAAAGACAATGCACTGATTTGAAACAGCGGACTGACTTGAGGTAAAATGAATGACTGAAATCCTAGCCACTGTCAAACAAAACATTTGATTAACTGGTGCAGAAAGTGGGAGTTTTGGACAGTCCCAGACATTCCCCCAGGCTGCGCATAGGCAAATTGGTAGGTGCTACTTGTGCATTTAATTGTGTTGGTTCTTTTGGGTAAGGAATCTGGCAGTTTCAGAGACTCTACCAATTCCTGATGCAGAATTGACCAAAAGATACATAAATAATATAAAATAGTGTAAACTGTTCCTGCTTATGTACTTTTAGTCACATAGCAGTCTTGTGTATAACAAAGACAGACAAGAGATGTTTTGTACACAGTTTAAGATAATACACAGAGAATGATCATGCATTTTCTGAAGTGGCCACACAGGACCATCAGCCATCTGGATTATAAGAATTCATTAGAACAGTTTGGAAAGTCTCAGCTGATACGGGTGAAGATACTGTTGAAAAGGACCCTTGCAACAGGAACTTCCACCACCATCCAAATAGCAACCAGCAACCCTGTTCAACAGATTTGATTCATCACATGAGCATTACCCTATTAAAAGATGCCAGTAAACTAGAATTTTTTTAAACAAACCCTGTCTGTGAATGTCTGTGCAGCACCTTACATGTAATATGCTATTCTTGCTAAACGTTCTTGCTGACATTGAGACAACAGAAGCAAAACAAAACATTTGTATATAACACTAGAGCAAACAAAAAAATCAGGTTAGAAAACCACCTTTTCAACTCTGATAGCCTAAAGTTAAGAATGGAAAACAGCACAAGTACAAGGAAAAAATAATTTGAGTCTCCTGAAAAGATCAAGTGCAATCAAGGAAGGTTTTTTTAAGATGCATGGTTCTAGTTACAGGCTTCTTTAATTCCCTGAGTCAAGTCCTCTCTTTCTACAAAACTTACAGAACAAGCTGAAGGATTGAGTGGAATGGATTGATGATAGGTAGATAGATAGACAGACAGATGGATTAATTATTTATGTTGCTGAATGGAGGTCAGATCTCTACTTTCATCTTTTGGACCTGGCTGCATATTTAATACTCTTATTAGAAAGATGGCTGGAATGCCTGATGTTAATGTTCCCAATTGTTGATAGATTACAGTCTCTAGGAGGTCCCCAATGTCTCTTCTACCTGAATTATTTATGTCTCACTAATTATTTATACCCTGCTTATTTTAAAGAACAGGAATTATCTACACACTAATTAAAACTGTCAAAATTTTTTAATACTGTTGCAGGTGAACCTGATTTGGCAGGGCGGTTGGACTAGATGATCTGCAAAGGTCCCTTCCAACTCCTATGATTCTGTGATTATTTAAGAAGGCAAAAAATGACAATGGTGAGGTTGAATACATAATATGAATCTCTCTTTTCTTGGTACTACAGTGTCCTAAGCTTCAAATGCACGTATGATTTTGGAAATCTGGAGTGGGCTTCATTTGTCCAAATGTAAATATCTGTTACAGATAGTTTGACCTACCTGTCTTCATGCCATTTGTAATAAATGGAGAAAAATTAGCACTCACAGGACACGATTAATTTCATTCTGAAGCAAAGCTCTAAATCTCATTAGAGAAAGCACGTTCAGGAAGTGTTTAATTTCTTCCTTTATGACAAAGGAAGCCTAGGATGATCAACTCAGATGTGGCCATCTGCCTTATGATGACTGTTGTCCACAGGGTCATGTTCTAAGCCTTCAGCAGAAGGTACATATTTTTCTACACACTCTGATTGCAGGATCAGATCCAAGTTCTCATAACAGCATAAATATTTACAGCTTCTTTATTTGAAAGTACTTTAAAAAAAAGGGAAACATCCTGTTACTGATGATCTGTGTAGCTACATGAAATGATGAAGAATATTCAGTAACTGAATGCAATTTTAAATTATTATCTACTAATTATCATTATCGATATAATTTCATTAGTATGCCTACTGCAAATGAACTAAAGGCAGGGATTTTGAAAGGTGTATTATAGGCCTGAAAAATGGTCCAACTGAATTTTATGGTATATTTCTTACTGAAATCTGTAGGTGCAAAATCAGCATAAACTATGAGGTCCCTACAAATTAAGTAAAGGGTGATGTTAGATGTACAAGATCAAATTTGGTCCTATAAGTCTGAACACAGCAATGTTTATCTTTCAGACAGTTTGCAGCTTAAAATAATTCACAATACCAAGCCAAAATGCTTGGACTGTGTATATGTTTTCAAGAATGTCATTCACCAGACCTAGGCACTAGGTGGGAAGTCATATTTGCTATGCTTAAAGAATGAGTAAGAGAGGAGGGCAGCTTTCCAGAAAGTTAAACACTTCCTCTAGACTGTGGAAAGATTTGGTTTTATCTGCTTGAAACTCACAACTGTGAAGCATCCTCTGAAATTAGGGACATATGACTTGTAGTTTTAGGGTTAATAAGGAGTGAATGTTTTGTTCCAAATGCCACTGGTGGGGAAAGACAAAACAGTGCTGAAAATGCCATCTCTTTTGTATATGCCTGACTTTTTACCAGCAGACATATAACCTACTGAACATCAGACATGACTCAGCATCTAAATCTGACCTATGAATCTGTTGAGTTTTATGTCACTGAGTGAGGTATGTCTGTTTTCTGTTTATTTGCATTTATGAAGGTACAAATAAATGTCTGCAATAATTTGAGGATGTCTGTGACAAGCATCTGTATAAGTTCTGATATAAGAAGACAAATGAGCTATCTTTACAACTTACAAATATATATATATATATCTACTGCACAGCCTAAACCACCAGTGATACAATTCCCCCTCGTAAGTATATACTTGTTCAAAACATGGAATTACTTTTCTTCTTGCAACAGCTTGTCTGATAGAATACTAATGTTCTGTTCATGGACAACATTGAGTGTGGAAAACTATGCTTACCACTGCAAAGAACAAAAATGATACAAGGACAGAAGGAACAAACAGTTAAAGGTCCCAATGTCTTGCTGTCATTTGGTTTTCTTGCAAAGTACTTGGTATCCCCAAAGTAAACTGAGAGCTATGAATGATCAGATGCTTGCTACAGGGATGCAAGATCATGTCTTTAGGTAACTAAAAGAAGAGAAGGTTTCAATCCTGTAGCAGTTCGTATCACTTTACTGATGCGAATATTTCACATAACAAAAGATCATGTTTTCCTAGCTGCGTTGTTACTCAAGGCTGTTAATACCCTCAGGTTATGTCCATCCTACACCAGATAGGCTGCATTGATCATCAGACTGAAGAAATTAAGTATATTAGGCAGAGTTCCTCTTAGTCTTTTTGCTTGCAGATCCTTAACCCTAATTCTTTAGATGAGGGTTAATTGCTTAAAATATATCAAACATATTAGTCACTGTGGCTTTAGTTACTTTGTCTTCCTCTAGCAGAAATACGTGAACAAATAGCTACAATCCAACAAAAAGCAAGACTTGAAAGAGGGAGAGTAAAATAGGTGAACAGCATAAACAATAAATGAAGCAAAAAGAGTTCATGTGCCTTATTTGGGGAAAAACAAACAAACAAACAAACAAAAACAAACCCCAAACAACAAAACCACCAGACATCGGGGGGGGGGAGGGCAGCAGGAGAACAAAAAGCTCAAAGTAAGCACTGAGGTAAACATATTACAATCATAGCAGAATACAGAAACACCAAGAACTCCCTGGCTACACTAATAAATTCGACAGCACTCAGGAGCTCAATCCTCCACACTATGGAAGTGCTGGAAGGTTCCTTGACAGGCTTGTGGGTCCTGGTTGCTAGCCCACTCCCAAACTGTTCATGGAATTACTGAGAAACTGGATCACCTCACTACAAGCTTCTTTCAGGTAGTTGTAGAGAGCAATAAGGTCTCCCCTCAGACTCCTTTTCTCAAGGCTAAACAACCCTACTTCCCCAGCTGCTCCTCATAAGATTTCTGCTTTAGACCCTTCATCAGCTTTGTTGCCCTTCTCTGAACATGCTCCAGCACCTCAATGTCTTTCTTGTAGTGAGGGGTCCAAAACTGAACACAGCATTGGAGGTGGGGTCTCACCAATGCTGAGTAGAGGGGGACAATCTGTTCCCTAGTACTGCTCACCACACTTTCTGATAAAAACCAGTATGCTATTGGCCTTCTTGGCCACCTGGGCACACTGCTGGCACATATTCAGCCGGCTGTCAACCAACACCCTCAGGTCCTTTTCTGCCAGGCAGCTTTCCAGCCACTCTTCCCCAAGCCTGTAGCGCTGCATGGAGTTGTTGTGACCCAAGTGTAGAACCCAGTGCTTGGCCTGTTGAACCTCATACCATTGGCCTCAGCCCATCGGTCCAGCCTGCCCAGGTCCCTCTGTAGAGCTTTTCTACCCTCAAGCAGATCGACACTCCTGCCCAACTTGGTGTAATCTGCAAACTTACTGAGGGTGCACCCAATCCCCTTGTCCAGGTAATTGATAAAGATATTAAACAGAACTGGCCCCAGTAGTGAGCCCTGGGTAACACCACTTGTGACCGGTCATGAACTAGATTTAACTCTATTCACCACCACTCTTTGGGCGAACCATACAGCCGTTTTTTTTACCCAGGGTGGAGTGCACCCGTCCAAGCCATGAGCATCCACTTTCTCAGGAAAATGCTGTGGGAAATGGTGTCAAAGGCTTTACTAAAGTCTAGGTAGACAACATCCACAGCCTTTCCCTCATCCACTAAGCTGACACCTTGTCACAGAAGGAGAATGACTGTGCTACCAGTAAAGGTGTTCAGATAATAAATCCTCATAATCTTGCACTGACCTTCTTCATGATGCCAGCATTTAGGTGAAAGTGTTTTTGCATCCAGGGGGTGGGGTGGGTGTTGGAAATGCACTTGGCAAAAGGGGGCAGAAAGGATAACTAGTGAAATATACAATCTTCTGAAGAAAAAGTGTAGGGTATGGAAACTTCATATACTACAATTCCTCAACAATAGCATAGCAAAAGACAGTTTTGAACACCTTTATTTCTATGACAAAATTAAAAAAAAAAAAAGTCTAATAATATTGAGGCATATTGAACCTAATTAGTCATAGGTGCTTATACAAAGGATAGTACATGTGTACACAACTTTTATAAGGTACCTGACACACATTCACCCCTAGAAAAAATTCAGCAGAATTTTTCTAACAGGATATATTCTAACATTATACATCAGCATATGTTTTAAATAACAGAAGACTCAAAGTTTACCCTGACAAAGTATGGTAATATAGTACTTTGAGGACATATGTAAGCTTCCTATTCCTAAGCTTCAAAGCCAGCTAAAATATACCTGACCACAATAATACAGTGCCAGGTCCGAGTTAATAAACCCTGCTGAGAATTAGAGTCCATTTGTTTGGGGTCTGTGTTACGCTAGAAGGTCAAAGATTGCAGACATCTATTTAAAATATACTATGTAATCCTACCCTGTACAACAAAACACTGAAAGTTGGGAAACCCATAATTACACCAAAATTTGACATCTGTTTTCCCATGTGCAAGGGTCAGAATGACATTATTTACAAAAATTGATCTTTTCTAACTGATCCTCATAACTTAGTATAAATTATTCACATATATCATTTAGCTGTCACAATTAAAATGTGTCCCTTTGTTCTGTGCACATAAAACCTTACTCCTCTCCCCAGTTAGCTATGCAGAGAAGGAAATTCAAAACTAATATCCACTAATATACCAGTGCAATATTAAAAACAGTTTTTTTCAATAGAATGTGACACAGGACATCATTCTACCAGTATCTTGTCAGCAAGATGGCTGCCACAAGCAGGAGACTCAGATATCCCAATTATGAAGTAAAATTTTATTTTGGAATACAGTTTATTCACACTGAGGAGCACTTTCTGAGTTTCAGACTGCAGGCTGAACAAAACAGATACAATTTTCTTTTAACTATTTATTTGTAAATCTCCTCTGAGTATTAAACACACTCATAATGATATGTCCCTAAAGAGAACAAGTACAAACTTTATCTTGACATTTGATTTAAGCTGTGTTAGGAAACTTTTTTGACAGATACAGTTTTTCCCCCAGGCATTGAAATAGAGCAGATTGGCACAAAGATTTGTGCTTAAAGAGAAGACCTGATTTTATAGCAAAATGTGAATATGAATAATACTCTTAATCTCTGCAGATTTTCATACCTTTCAGTAATATGCTACTATGTAATGTCATTAGCAAAACAAAAGAAAGACTACCATCCTTCCTTAAAAGGATACTATTAAGTTATTTTAGCTCAAAGTTTGACCTGTATTAGTATAAGCTCTTGGCAAAAGTCCTCTGGGGGAAAAAAAGAAAACCATTAATCTATTACTTGCTAAAACTACCACTCTGGCTCAGCAGAAAGAATAAAATTAAAGTTAAAACATTCCAGGTGATATGATGGTTCTACAAAAAAGAAGAAGGAAAAAAAAATTAAAAAACCCCCTTATCTTACTTTGTGAACTGCAGGCTGTATACTGCTTTTGAATCATCATGTATGGTCTACTGTAATTCAGAGGAAAAAAAATCAGAACAGCCTTGTATAATTATGATCCCAGTTAAACTCAGCAATAATTCAAAAAGTTCTTTTTACAGCTTTTTTTAGGCTGTAGTATACTCATCAATAAAATTATGTCTATACAAAATGGAACATTTTACATCTATTTTTATGCCAAGTTTCAATAAATGTATAATTACGAATTTCTATAATTATTGATAGAATTATCAATTTCACCAATTTTTCCTGATAAATTTGATTTATTTTCTACAAATATCTTATTGCTAAGAAAGATATGGAAAATCTTCCCAACAGGAGGAAAAAAAAAAAACCCAACATGTATCTTTCCAAATAGAAGTTAAAATGACTTGCTCACTAACAAATGAATAAGCTTTATTCATCATAGGCACTACAGGTGTTTCATAGCATGGTACTAAAGTGAGCTGCGTTTGTTCTGAGAGATAATTATAACTTGTTTCAGTGATCCAAAGGAACTCTATAGATATTGTATAGAAATAAAAAGAACAGCCTGATTAATTGGATTTTTTCTGACACAGAAATGATTCTATGACATCTTCAGCAGAATACAGTCTGTATGAATGTGATAAGTATATGTGCACTGTTGCTTGACCAAACCTATATTACAATTTGTAGCATACAGTTGTATACTGTATAGTATATAGTGTTATATATATAGTGATACTGATAAATAACATTCTTATTACTAAATAAAACACATAAAACACATCTGTAAGGAAAGAAATATTTTTTTAATAAATTAATGAAAAAATATATCATTATTTTCTCAAGGGATTAGAACTGGAAGTAATCCTAAAACTGTTTTGAAACAGGTGAAGAGGGGAAAAGAAAGATATAAGCTTTTGAAAAACAGTAAGAGAGAAAAAAGGGACAATCCCTGCTCAGAAGCTCATATAATTTCATACTTACCATGACTAGCAAAGAACTCAACAGCTCAAAAGCATTATGGCCAGGACCTAACTTCACGCCAACTGATTTTAACTACTACTACAGTCCATAACTGCTTTTAGGAACATTACAGCTCGTGTGCTGAATCACATACTGGTGGCATGTATTTCTGTCTCTCTAATTGTCCCGAGAGCCTAAGAAGACAAAGCTTTCAAAAGAGAGGGATGACTGCTGACCAGCATAGAACACTGGACATCTCTTGTAGATCTTAGAGAGCAAACAGGAAGAACTGGAGATCTGTATGCGGTCGCAGGGCCATGATCTCATCGCAATTACGGAGACACAGTGGGATAGCTCACATGACTGGAATGCTGTCATGGATGGCTATGTCCTCTTTAAGAAAGACAGACCAGCAAGGTGAGGTGGTAGAGCTGCTCTTTATGTGAGAGAGCAACTGGATTGCATTGAGCTGTCCCTGAGGGCGGATGAAGAGAGTGGAGAGCTTGTGGGTAAGGATTCAGGGAAAGGTGAACATGAGGGACACTGTTGGGGGGGTTTATTACAGGCCACCTGATCAGGATGCAGAAGTTGATGAGGTCTTCTACAGGCAGCTGAGAGCTGCCTCACAATCACAGGCCTTGGTTCTCATGGGGGCCTTCGATCACCCTGATATCTGCTGGGAAGGCTACACAGCTAGGCAGGTACAGTCCAGGAGGTTCCTCCAGTGTCTTGATGATAACTTCTTGACTCAGGTGGTGGAGGAGCCGACAAGGAGAGGTGTGCTACTGGACCTAGTACTGAACAAAAAAGAGGGACTGGTGGAGGACTTTAAGGTTAGGGGCAGCCTTGGCTGTAGTGATCATGAGAAGATCGAGTTCAGGATTATGTGCAGTAGGCATAAAATGACAAGTAGAGTTGCAGCCTTGGACTTCAGGAGGGCTAACTTTGATCTCTTCAAGAAACTGCTTGGAGAAATCCCATGGGTTAGGGCCCTAGCGTGTAGGGGGGCTCAAGAGAGCTGGTTGATATTCAGGCATCACTTCCTCCAAGCTCAGGATCGGTGCATCTCTAAGAGCAAGAAATCAGGCAAGGGAAGCAGGAGACCTGCATGGTTGAGCAGGGAGCTTCTGAAAAAGCTCAAGTGGAAGAAGGGACTGACCACTTGGGAAGATTACAAGAATGCTGCCAGAGTATTCAGGGATGAAACGAGGAAAGCCAAGGCCTCCTTGGAATTAAATCTGGCAAGGGATGTCAAGGTCAACAGGAAGGGTTTCTTCAAGTCTATCGGAGGCAAAAGGAAAACTAGAGAAAATGTGGGCCCGCTACTGAATGAGACAGGGACCATGGTGACAGATGATGCAGAGAAGGCGGAGTTACTGAGTGCCTTCTTTGCTTCAGTCTTAACTGCTCAGGCCAGCCCTCAGGAGTCCCAGACTCTACAGGTAACAGAGAAAGTCCGGAGGAAGGAGGACTTTCCCTTGGTTGAGGAGGATCAAGTTAGAGATCAGGTAAGTCAGCTGGACATCAAGTCTATGAGTCCTGATGGGATGCACTCGCGAGTGCTGAGGGAGCTGGCAGAAGTCATTGCTGGGCTGCTCTCCATCATCTTTGAAAGGTCCTGGAGAACAGGCAAGGTGCCTGAGGACTGGAGGAAAGCGAATGTCACTGCAGTCTTCAAAAGGTCAAGAAGGAAGACCCAGGAAACTACAGGCCAGTCAGCCTCACCTCCGTCCCTGGAAAGGTGATGGAACAGCTCATTCTGGGCATCATCTCAAAGCATCTGGAGGAACAGAAGGTTATGAGAAGTAGCCAACATGGATTCACCAAGGGGAAGTCATGTCTGACTAATCTGATAGCCTTCTATGATGGCGTGACTGGACAGATAGACAACATCCACTGCCCTCCCCTCATCTATCTCGACTTCAGCAAGGCTTTTGATACTGTCTCCCACAGCATCCTCAGAGGCAAGCTTAGGAAGTGTGGGTTGGGTGAATGGACAGTGGGTGGATTGAAAACTGGCTGGCAGAGAGAGCTCAGAGGGTTGTGATTAGTGGCACAGAGTCCAGTTGGAGGTCTGTGACAAGTGGTGTTCCCCAGGGGTCAGTACTGGGTCCAGTCCTGTTCAACATATTCATCAATGACCTGGATGAAGGGACAGAGTGTACCATCAGCAAGTTTGCTGATGACACAAAACTGGGAGGGGTGGCTGACACACCCAAAGGCTGTGCCGTCATTCAGTGAGACCTGGACAGGCTGGAGAGTTGGGCAGAGAGAAACCTCACAAAGTTCAACCAGGGCAAGTGTAAGGTCCTGCACTTGGGGAGGAATAACCCCATGCACCAGTACAGGTTAGGGACTGACCTGCTGGAAAGCAGCTCTCTTGAAAGGGACGTGGGAGTCCTGGTGGACAACAGGATGACCATGAGGCAGCAATGTGCCCTTGTGGCCAAGAAGGCCAATGGCATCCTGGGGTGCACCCAGAGGTGTGTGGCCAGCAGGTCATGGGAGGTTATCCTCCCCCTCTACTCTGCCTGGGTGAGGCCACACCTGGAGTCCTGTGTCCAGTTCTGGGCTCCCCGGTTCAAGAAGGACAGGGAACTGCTGGAAAGGGTACAGCAGAGAGGGCTACAAAGACGATTAGGGAGCTGGACCATCTTTCTTCTGAGGAAAGGCTGAGGGACTTGGGTCTTTTGAGTCTGGAGAAGAGAAGGCTCAGAGGGGATCTCATCAATGCCTATAAATACTTAAAGGGAGGGTGCCAGGAGGATGGCACCAGTCTTTTTTCAGTGGTGCCCAGTGATAGGACAAGAGGCATTGGGCACAAGGGTGAATGTAGGAAGTTCCATCTAAACCTGAGGAGGAACTTCTTTTGTTTGAGGGTGGCAGAGCAGTGGAACAGGCTGCCCAGAGAGGTGATGGAGTCTCCGACTCTGGAGACATTCAAAACCCACCTGGACACCATCCTGTGCAACCTGCCCTAGGTGATCCTGCTCCAGTGGGGGGGTTGGACTAGATGATCTCAAGAGGTCCCTTCCAACCCCTGTGATTCTGTGATCTTGAGAAATGGTTCACCGTTGACACAGTAATTTCAGGGGTACCATTTAACAGAGTAAAACAAAGTTATCACGCTTTCACTGCAGTTCACTCAGAAATTGCTGTGCTAGCCTCTCCTGCTCAACTGAAATAATTCATTCCAAACTGTTACACCACAGTTAATCAGAAACAGGTTATGATATACTTTTATGAATCAGAAAAAAATCATCTAACAATTTCCAGATATTGTCTCTTATTAGTCTTGGGTTGTTCAGAGATCAAGTACACTCTTTTTGAAGTAGATAGAACAGGACTGGGCACATGTTTTCAGACAAATCACATGCCTGAAAGACCAAGTTTCTGCATTTGTGTTTTGGCAGGTTCAAAGCTGTGATCAATATTCTTTGACATTTTTTCATGGTACATAATCATGAAACATTAGTTGTTCTAATGACTACAATTTCAAGCCATTGCATTTGAAAGGGTCAGTGATTGAAAAGTTGGTATTTGTAGCATTCCTGTGTGCTCATTTGTGATTCCTGTTTCTGAAGCGTTGAGTGTATCTTCTATCATAATAGCCTTTTATAAATGCATTTTATTGCCAAATAACTTTTAACTGTTTTCTCTGTGGGTATATTTTCCTATCTGCGTAGAATTTGGTTTTCTCTTTAGCTGACAAATTATTGTCTTGCTGAGTAGACCTTTTTTGTAAAATTTCCAAGATGTTTGCTGGACTGTGTTTCACAGCAGACATCCATTCCCTGTTTCAGGGAATTATGCTGATGTACCTTTGAATACTTTAGTGACATCATGTAACACACAGTTGATAATAAGCTACTTTTGTATATTAAAAATTTGTTCCTGATATATAACCTTCACCTTGAAGAAGTATTTAAGAATATAAGTATTTCAAACAAAAATATCTCTTTGCTGTCATAATGCTGTATTTTGAAATCTTTAGATTGCTTAACCATCTCCTGTTCATAGTTAGTCTTTTGAATCCAATAAGATTATTTAAATTACTAATTACAAGATAAATGCAAAGTAAATAAAGTATGATCAATTTCAAGGATGAATTATTAAATCTTATTGTCTGAGACATATTTAAACTATCCTTATCGCAATGATATCCTACCATTTCATTTATCATTGAGGCAGCAATAGATCAGAGTTTTTGGCTTGTAGAGTCTTCTGACAAAAGACTGTCCAAAAGCACATATCTTCTATAGAAGTTAGTGAAAAAAAAATATTATGGATTTCTAGCAAATTACTCTCTATCAATTTGAAAAGCATAAAAGGAATAGTTTCTGTATCTTCTGTGGTGACTAATAAATGGTGCCTGTCTCCCCCCTGCCAAAGCCAGACTTCCTTTTCTATTGAGGGAAGGGGGTGTGTGACGACAAGGCGGGGGACACATTGCTAGAATGGGTGACTACTTCACTATAAAGGAAAAATGTGTGTTGGGAAAAGCAAAGTAATGGACCAGGTCAACAAATGTATCTTAATCTAGAAAGACAGGTCTGCTATTGCAACTGCTGAGTCTACTCAATCACAGAATGGTTGAGATTGGAAGGGACCTCTGGAGGTCATCTGGCCCAACCCCTCTACTCAAGCAGGGACACCTAGAGTCATTTGCTGAGGACCAGCTTTTATATATCTCCAAGGAAAGAACCTCCACAGCCTCTCTGGGCAATCTGTTCCAGTGCTTCATCATGCTCACAGAAAAGTTTTTCCTGATGTTTAGATGGAACCTCCTGAAGAACTTGTCTCCATCCTCTTTGCACCATTCCTTCAGGCATTAATAAGATTCCCTCCCCCCCACTCCCCCCGAGCCTTCTCGTCTACAGGCTGAAAAGTCTCAGCTCTCTCAATCTTTCCTCATAGGAAAGATGCTTCAGTCCGTTCATCAGCTTCATGGCCCTTCGTTGGACTCTGTCCGGTATGTCCATGTCTCTCTTTTACTGAGGAGCCCAGAACTGGACATAGTACCCCAGGTGTGACCTCACCAGTGCTCAGCAGAGGGGAAGGATCACTTCCCTCGACCTGCTGGTAATACTTTTGCCTAATGCACACCAGGATACCATTAGCCTCCTTCGTTGCAAGGACACACTGCTGGCTCATGTTCAACTTGGCATCCACCAGGACCCCAGGTCTTTTTCTGCCAAGCTGTTTTCCAGCTGGGTGGTCCTCAGCATATACCGGTGCCAGGGCTCATTCCTTCCCAGATGCAGGACTTTGCACTTCATCTTGTTGAACTTCCTGAGGTTCCTGTCAGCCCATTTCTCCAGCCTGTTGAGATCCCTCTGGATGGTAGCACAACCCTCTGGTGTATCAGTCACTCTTCCCAGTTTTGTGTCATCAGCAAACTTGCAGAGGGTACACTCTGCCCCAGTTTGTTAGGACATATCTAGAAAAGGAACAGCAGAGTGGGGGAGGAAAGATCTGAATCTAACCTACACTTTTTAATTCTAACAATAAAGAGATTCAGTGAGTGCAAAATAGCACCAAAGAGAGAAAATCCAGCTATCAGCAGAAAGCCAGCTGAACTGTTGGTGGTAAAGCATCACTTAATCAAATAAGTTATTTCAAAAAATTAAGCAGACCAGAACAGAAGCTTAAAAGCTAACACTGACAAAGCACCAATCAACGTTATCAGCAAACATTAAATTGCTTTCCAAAACAAAATCCACTTAAAAGTTCACTACACAGGAAAGGGCTATTTCACCATAACAGCAAGACAGATGTATCCATCAACAAAAATGCTGAACCCCAGGACAGTGATTTCAAGAGTAAAACATTTTATTTTGATAAAAGTCTTGTCATCAGTTTTTGTGCTAAAGACTGTATTCAAAGTCAAACCATTCAACACTAACATATTAATCTGTGAAACATTTTTGAAGAATATAAATGCAGTCTTAAGGAAAAGAACTTTCTTCAATATTTGTGATTTACAGAAGCATTAAATAACTACTGTTTTGCTATTTAACTTTCAATTTTCTGTTTATTTTGTAAGTATTTTGGCTGTTTTCTTAGGATGATTTTCTGTTATTAGTTACTCAGAAAAAGGAACAAAAGGGAGTACTTTAACCACCAGCCTGAAGCATGCTCAACTTTGCTTATGTCTTTCCTGACGGATGCTTTTCTTACCTTTCTAACCTCCTCTTAGGTTTGCCTGGAAAAATTATAACTTAATATAAAGATTGTTTAATACAACATTTGATTTAATTTACTTTATATCAAATTAGAAAACTTTAATTATTTTAATATTAATTGCTTTTACTTATTCTATTTTTCTCTGTTTTGATTTTCTTTTAGCTAGTACATTACTGAAACTAGAAAAAGATTTTAGCTACATTTTCCTCAAATATTTAAAATGAGAAAACTCAGGGTAATTAATTATCAGGGTAAAAAGGAAAAAAAAAATATTCTTTTTGATTGCTACCTCAATAAGTCTGAAGCTACTAAAGAGTCAGTGATATGATGACATAGATGGTGCCCCATCACGCAACGGCTAGTTCAACAGTGACAGAATAAACTGCAGACAGAAATAGAAAACGTTATCTATAAGGATTGTGTAAACCCTCCTTTTTTATTTCATCACAGTGGCTTCGTTTGCAGGTAGGGAACTCGATTCCTTCCTTAAGATTATTTTTTGCTTTCAAGTAATTTAAGGTCTTTAATTATGTTCCTTACAATATTAAGTCAGCTATAAAAGAAACAGTTGTGATAACAGGTTTAGATCTTTGGTGAGGGTTTCTTTGATTGTTTTTTTTGTTTGTTTGGGTTTTTTAAAAAACTTTTCTGAGAGTCTGAGTAATAAAGGCTATCGTGGATTTTCCCAATTAATATAAATTTTCTTCTTACATTCTGTATTTTACTTTTATACTGAATAGGAGCTTATATCAAATAAGGGGGGCCATTTTGGTCTGGTTCAAAACAGAACTAGGAGTGAAATTATAGTTTCATTTAGGTCATCTGACTTTTGTGTAAGTAAAGCATTCAGGAGTTCATACAAAAAGGTTATGACATGAAGTGGTGCATACAACTCTTATGAAAAAAAGAGTCAGTGTTTACGTATTGTATCTTGATTTAACTTTAAAATATTTCCCTCATGATTCTTCCATAAAATCTAGGAAAATACATTCAGAGTAAGTGTCTAAGGCAAAAGTACAGCTGATTAAAAAAAACAACCAACCAACCAAACCAGAACAAAAAACCACACCAACTTTCAAAGTGACGTTGCTTGCAGTTCCCCATCAAACTGAAATGGTATTTTAAGCACAATCTTGAAGAAGTCATTTAATTTCTGACTGGTACTGTCACCAAAAATGTAGATGATCTATACAATTATAAAAGTTTGTCATGTCCCAACGTGAAAGTCAAAAGATTACAGGCATTAATAATAAAAAGGAAAAAATTAAATAAGCTGGGTAAATTAGAAAGTGAATCTGAAATCAAGGAAGAGAAATTCAGTACAAAACAGATTGTCAAAGCATATCATATGTTATAAATGAACTTTACATAAACTACGATAGGCATTGTTATTCAGAGAAGATTGTAGACCCAAAAAACTACCCAGCCAGATAAACTGGAAAGAAAACGAGAAAAGCTGACCTTGTAACAGAAAAATATACTACTGGCATTTAACCTAAATAATAAACTAGATTGGGGCAGTTTGAAGATGTGTAGAAGGGAATGCAAAGCAAAGGTCAGCTGTCTGTGCCAAATGTAATAAAGACTGTGACTGGATGGAAGAAATTCATTCCACATAACACTTAAAAGCCTATAAAGAGTGACTGATGAGTGTAGCAGGGGAAAGAAAAACATGACAGAAAGAAGGTCCTGATCTAATAACATCAACGAACAGCACAAAAATCTGAAAAAACCCATGAAAAACCGGATCTTTAACTGTGGTTTTGTTTATTTGTAGTATCTGTAGAGTAAATTTGGCATATCCTAAAAGACAACACCCCTTACATGACTGGTTAGTTCATTTGTTTGTGCTTATAAGTGTTAAAGTGCATTGGAATAAACATTGCCTTTCCCTGCACACATTCCCTTGCCTTACTCTTTTCGGAGTCAGCTGAGGGATGGAAACCGAAAGTGTTCCTTCTGTCAGCCAGCTTGACTGAGGAGTGGCTGCACCCTTCAGCTGGCATGCAAAATCTGAAGTGGAAATCAAGCATGTGTGCCCACGCACACACAATGGAGACTATTTGGATACGCAGAAAAGGATCTGGAGATTGGATCTAACTGATTTCAAGGCAGTGGAGTTTATTCTGTTTAAATTTTGTACTGTCTCACCAGAATTTCAGGTATGGATCTTTGACGACAATTCAGCACACCTAGAATAAACATGTTACTACCTTTTTTTTTTTTTTTTTTTTTTTTTTTTTGTATGG